>ML271985.1:4381-18055 GCA_005239495.1 Nicotiana undulata | reverse complement strand
AGAATTTGAACTGAACCATAAAAGGATAGAGTCCTACTCATGTATGACTGTACTTGAATTAATACATGTATGGAGATGAAAACGTACATTATCAGTCATGTAAACCAGCATGGATGAACCAGGTTCATCCTGAAAAAAACTTTATTTTGCCTCAATTCACAGATAGAGAAACATCATTAGCAACTAGGTAATCATATTAATACATGGCAGAAGAGTATGAAAATAAATACATAGTGCTGAGCAATGATTAATCTGATTAAGCACCCAATTAAAATTTCTAGCCATAAAAACTTTCTCCTCTCTTTTTTTCAATAGGTGATCTTAATCATTCCTAATTCAAGCCTGTTTCTCTCATAATGCTCCCTACTCAATGCTTTGGTAAATATATCAGCAATTTGATGATCAGTGGTACAAAATTCAATTGAGATCATCCCCTTCTCATAATTATCCCTCAGGAAATGGTGCCTAACATCTATGTGCTTAGTTCTCTTGTGATGAACCGGGTTCTTAGTCATACTAATTGCATTACTGTTATCACAGTAAATAGGAATGAATCCCACATCTATACCAAAGTCCCGGAGTTGTTGCTTAATCCAAAGCAACTGAGCACACCAAGAGGTTGCAGCCACATATTCAGCCTCAGCAGTAGACAAGGCTACTAAATTTTGTTTCTTGGTAGCCAAAGATACAAGGCAGGAGCCCAAAATGTGAGCCATACCTGAAGTACTTTTCCTGTCAACCAGCAAACCTGCATAATCAGAATCAGCATATCCTACAAGGTCAAAATTACTACCTTTAGGATACCAAAGGCACAAATCAGTAGTGCCCTTCAAATATCTCAAAATTCTC
This sequence comes from Nicotiana undulata, assembly GCA_005239495.1. Taxonomy (NCBI): domain Eukaryota; kingdom Viridiplantae; phylum Streptophyta; class Magnoliopsida; order Solanales; family Solanaceae; genus Nicotiana; species Nicotiana undulata. The sequence goes on along the minus strand of ML271985.1, from coordinate 17,206 downwards.
TTCACTGCAGTGAGATGGGACTCCTTTGGATTGGCTTGAAACCTAGCACATAGTCCCACACTGAACACAATATCAGGTCTACTTGCAGTAAGATATAGTAGAGATCCAATCATCCCTCTGTACGTCTTCTGATCAACGGATGAACCAGGTTCATCCACATCTAATTTTGTAGCTGTGGCTATTGGGGTATCTATCTCCTTTGAATCTTCCATTTTGAACTTCTTGAGGAGTTCTCTCACATACTTTTGCTGATGAATCATTGTTCCATGTGGAGTTTGTTTGATTTGCAGACCTAAGAAAAAGGTTAGCTCACCCATCATACTCATTTCAAACTCACTCCCCATTAGTGTAGCAAATTCCTTGATGAGCTTCTCAGTTGTTTCCCCAAATATGATATCATCAACATAAATTTGTACAATCAGAAGATCTTTTCCCTTTTCCTTTAAGAACAATGTACTGTCTATTTTGCCTTGTTTGTACCCATGTTCCAGCAGGAATTTTGACAATCTCTCGTACCAGGCTCTAGGTGATAGCTTGAGACCATAGAGAGCCTTGTCAAGTTTATATACATGATCAGGTGATTCTTTTCTTTCAAAGCTAGGAGGATGTTTTACAAATACTTCTTCCTTCAAATAGCCATTGAGAAAAGCACTCATTACATCCATCTGATGCAAAGTGAATTTCATGTGTGCAGCAAATGTTATAAGAAGTCTGATTGCCTCCAATCTTGCCACAGGAGCAAAGGTCTCATCATAATCAATTCCCTCTTCTTGGTTGTATCCTTGAACAACCAGTCTTGCCTTGTTTCTAGTAACAGTTCCATCCTCATCGAGTTTATTCCTGAAGACCCACTTGGTGCCAATTATTGATCTGTCCAGTGGTCTGGGTACCAAGTGCCATACTTGACTTCTTTCAAATTGATTCAGCTCCTCTTGCATAGCAGTTACCCAGTCAGCATCTTTCAGGGCTTCAGCAATGTTCTTTGGTTCAATCATGGATAGAAATGCATCAAACGCACACAGATTTTTCAAGGAGGATCTAGTTTTGATTCCAGATCTCAGGTCTGTTATGATGTTCTCAAGAGGGTGAGAACTCTGATATCTGTGTGGTTTGAGAGCCAGTTGTTCACTTCTGGATTGTTCCAAGTTGTCTTGTTGCAGTGGAACAGGATCAGGACCAGTATTTTCATGAGAGATTCCCCCTGTCAAGTTGCGTGGGGTTGTTGGACCTGTTCCATCACCTGTTCCATCTCCCATGGGTGCTTCAATGTAGTCATTGCTCCTCACCAGTCCAAGCTCCTCATCTTCTGGTTCCTGTCTCTCAGATAAAGTGTTAGTTTCATCAAAGACAAAATGTACGCTTTCTTCTACACACATAGTTCTTTTATTATATATTTTATAAGCTTTGGTATGTATAGAATATCCCAAGAACACTCCCTTATCACTTCTGGGATCAAATTTTCCTAAAGAATCTTTGCCATTATTATGCACATAACACTTGCATCCAAAAGCCCTAAGATGGGATATGTTGGGCTTTCTCCCTTTAAGTAATTCATAGGGAGTTTTCTCTACCAGAGGTCTGGTCATGCATCTATTGATAATATAACATGCAGTGTTAATTGCTTCTATCCATAAGCTGTGAGGTAGTTTGCTTGATAGAAGCATGGTTCTTGCCATGTCTTCAAGAGTTCTGTTTTTCCTTTCAACAACCCCATTTTGCTGTGGGGTTCTAGGAGCAGAAAAATTGTGATTCACACCATGTTCATCACAGAACTCAGTAAACTTTGCATTCTCAAACTCAGTACCATGGTCAGATCTAATGGATGCTAGTTGATGTCTTAATTGATTCTGAATCTTCTTGACAAATGAGGTGAACATTTCAAATGCTTCATCCTTAGATGCCAAGAACAAGGTCCAAGTGAACCTTGAGAAATCATCTACTAGTACCATAACATATCTCTTTCCACCTCTACTTAGAGTTCTCATGGGACCACAGAGATCCATATGAACCAGTTCCAACGACCTGGTGGTACTGACCATTTTCTTACTTTTGAAAGAAGACCTTACCTGCTTCCCCCTTGCACATGCCTCACAAACCTTGTCTTCTTTGAACTTAATGTTAGGAAGCCCTACCACTAAGTCCTTAGAGACCAGCTTGTTAAGTTGAGTTAGACTTGCATGACCAAGTCTTTTGTGCCACAGGAGGGGATCACTGTCCAACACACTAAGGCAAGTGAGTTCATTGTCAGACAGTGTGGACAAGTCAATGACATAGATATTGTTCATTCTTTTTCCCTGCAAGACAATCTTGTCAGTAAGCAAGTTGATCACAAAACATTTCGTGGAAGTAAAAGCGACAAGGTTACCTCTGTCACACAATTGTGACACACTGATAAGGCTATATTTTAATCCATCTATCAGATACACATGCTCAATTGAACGTGTGTCATCTTTACCTACCTTCCCGACCCCTATTATTTCACCTTTCTTTCCGTTTCCAAAAAAGACATTTCCTCCTTTGAGATTTTCAAGTGAAAGGAACCGTTCCTTGTTCCCTGTCATATACTTAGAACAACCACTATCCAAAAACCAAAACTGCCTGCCTACCTTCACTTGTACCTTCAAAAGAAATCAGGGGTTAGTTTTAAGAACCCAAACTAGTTTGGGTCCCTTTCCATGAGAGAATGGATGAATCAGATTTTTTCTGGCCCAATTTGGTAGCCAATTTTTCTTTTTAATGAATCTCTCATTTTTCTGACTGGCCTTTTCTTTTGCAGAACACTCATATTTAGAGTGGCCAGTCTTCCCACAATGGGTGCAAATTTTATTTTCAGGGAGAGTGAGATACTTGCTTTTGGGATCCCATTTAGGAAATTGACTTCCAAAACCAAGCCCTCTTCGGTTTCTACTATGATTCTCTTGGAGCCATATTAAAGCATCAGAAGACTTATTCCACTTACGCGTTCTATCAAATTCATGTTTGACTTTGCCAAGTTCTTCTTTAAGATATTTTATCTGCTCATCATTGGCATACATTTTATCTTTCAATTTACCTAAGTCTTCTTCTAGCTTCGCATGAGAGTGATCAACTACCTTTTTACCAGATCCTAGTCTTAACTTTAAATTTTCAGATTTTAGTTCTAGAATATCAGTTTCGAGTGGTTGGACCTGGTTCATCAAGACATTGTTTTTCTTTTCAGATTCACTGACTCTTATTTCCAGGTCTATGCATTTTGCTCTCNTTCATCTGAACTTTCCCCCCAAGCAACAACCATAGCCTTTGTAGTAGTTTTCTTGGGTTGGACCAGTTCCTTCTTCCTGTTCTTTCTTTCATATCTCTCCTTCCTCCATTCTACTTCCCACTGGGGGCAGTTCTTGATGAGATGATCAGTTTTTCCACACTTGTAGCATCCCTCATTAGCTGGCCTTTCAGGAGCCTTTGCCTTGTTGAAGTTTCCCCCTCTAGAGATGCCTTTCTTCCTCATGAGAAAGTTTCTGAATTCTTTTGTGATCATGGCCATCTCATCATCCTTCAGATCTGCTCCCTCTGTGATCCTTAGTGCTAGACTTCTTTATTTCTTTGGAGAATCCATTTTCATGGTCTGCCTTCTGAGTTGATAAGCAGTAAGGTTGCCAATCAACTCATCTAGTCTAAGGGTTGCCATATTTTTGGATTCCTGAATGGCAGTTATCTTGCTTTCCCAGGAGATAGGTAGAACCCTAGTCAAGATCTTCTCAACCTTGTCTTCTTCAAGGATGACTCTTCCAAGAGACTTGAGTTCATTAGTCAAGGTTGTGAACCTTGTGTACATCTCCTGAATTGTTTCACCTTCCTTCATAGTGAAGTTTTCATACTGAGAGTATAGTAGTGTACCTCTAGACCTCTTCACTTGAGCTGCTTCTTCATGTGCTACTTGTAGAGTATCCCAGATTTCCTTGACAGTGCTGCAGCTTTGGATTCTGTTGTATTCATCTGCGCCTAGTCCACACACTAGCCACTTCTTATCCTTGGCATTCTTCTCCCATTTCTTCAGATCCTCAGTCGTGCAGTCAGCCCTAGTTTTAGGCACATCTACTCCTTCAACAGTTTTCTTCATTGTTGCAAGTGGTCCATCAGTGACTATGTCCCAGAGTTCATAGTCCTCTCCAATAAGGTGATCCTTCATTCTATTCTTCCACCAAGAATAATACTGGCCGTTGAAGAGTGGTAGTCTTGCAGTTGATTGTCCTTCCAGTTCCCAGGTGGTGCACTCATCTTGATCTTTTCCTAGGTGTTAGCCTCTTCAAGGATAACCCGCTCTGATACCAATTGTTGTTTTAGACTTCAATACTACACAATATTATAAGTTAATTGTGCAGTACCCAATTTTCGAGTGCTGTCTAATAAGAGGAACCAGGTTCTTCTTTGTCTACTACTTACTACAGTTTGCGGAATAATTAAGCAATAATAGTAAAGACACAGGGATTTTTACGTGGAAAAGACCTGGCTCAAAAGGTGAAAAAACCATGACCTACTCCTCAGTAGGATTTGCTCAAAGCTCTTCACTAAACTNATTTCTACATATTTCAAGCTAACTCTAACTTGAACAATGTGTACCTATTACAATTGCTTCTATGAAAGCTGATAAAATACAATATTTAAACTCCTACTACAATCAACTAGACTCAACATACAAATAGTGAAACTGTTCCTTCTAGTTGAACTATAGCTTTTGTATCGCACAACAATTCTGCTTGCAAAGCCTCTGGAACTTTTGCTTTAGAACTTGATTCGCTTTTGTACTTGTGCGTCACACTTTCAGCAGTAATACTTTGATTATTTATAGAGGTTGTTTGTTGAGTTCATGATACAATTCTGATCCAATTCTTCCTTGGTAGACAAGTTTGATTGTAACTCAACTTCCTTCCTCTATTTCTGTCCTAGCTGAAATCAACTTCTGCCTTCTCTATCAATTTGTAACCTTTTCGTATTAGGAGACATTCTCTTAGTTCTTTGATACTTAGCAATCACTAATATCTCCTAGACTTGTACGATTTGTGATCCAACTGCTTCATACAGAAGTGTATGCTATGATGGACCTGGTTCAACTGGACACCTGTTGTCAATCTTCAAAACCCATTCAGTGACATGGGACAACAAAATCATAAGTCAATACAATGTGGAATAGCAGTTAACAACCCCCACAGGGTCTAAACAGGTCGGCACAAGGCCCCAAACATGGCGTACAACCCAAAATATAGTAATAGTCTTAAAACATGAATTTAATAAGAATTAGAATCAAATACGCAACTTAATAGTTGCCACAGGACGGACCAAGTCATAACCCCCTAATAGTGCGCGCCACACACTCGTCATCTAGCATATGCGCCACTCCAAAACAGTGATGTCCGGGGTTTCATTCCTTCAGGAAAAGATTTACAGTCATTACTTGCCTCAAACCGTCCCGAATACTAATCCGCCATGCTTTGCTTCTCGAATCGGCCCCCAATTGCTCCGAATCTAACCAAATCCAAATTAATATCATCAACATATGCTAGGGAGACGGAACCCATTCAAAAATTATCAAAATTAAGCACAAATTCCGAGATTGGCCAACCATAAATGACCCCTCAGTTCTTCAATTTAAAGTCTCGATTTCCCAAGCCCTAAACCCCTAATTAATTCACTAATTTTCCATAAGTTTCACCTCTAATAAGTCAGATAACACCATAGAAATGAGTTTTAGGTCCGAAAATTTTACCTCCACGAAGTTCCCTTGATTTCCCTCTTCAAAACCCTCTCTCAAGCTCAATTCCGTATGAAAACTTTGATGAAATAACCCAAAATTCGCGAAGGGTACTATTTATACATTCTGCCCAGGAAAACCGCAGCTGCGGTCCCTATCTTCGCACCTGCGGACCCACACCTGCGGTTACAGGTGCGCACCTACGGAAACTTATTAAATGGCATAATCCCGCATATGTGCTTCACCTACCGCACTTACGGCTTCGCAGGTGTGGTCAATCTTCCGCATTTACGGTCCTCCTCCAGCCTAGACCAATCCGCACTTGTGATCCTTCCTCTGCTTTTGTGGTATCACACCTGCGGTCCCATAACCGTAGGTGTGGTTATGACAGAACCAACAACTTCAGTTGCAAATTTCCAACTTCCAAACTTTTCGATGGCTATCCGAACACATCCCGAGGCTGCCAGGACCTCAACCAAAAATACGAACAAGTCATAAATGATCATCCGAACCCAGTCGAACCCTCGGAACACCCAAAATAACATCGAAACATCAACTCAACCCATGATTCAAGCCTAAGGATCTTCAAACTTCTGAAAATCACCAACGATGATGAAACTAACCAAATCTCGTCTAAATGACCTGAAAATTTGCACACACATCCAAAATAACACTACGAACCTGTTCCAACATCTTGAATTCCATTCCGTCCCCGATAGCTAATTTTTCACCGCCGACCGGAAATCGCCAAAAACTCAATTTTGCCAATTCAAGCCTTATTGTACTCCGGACCTCAAAACCATATTCCGATCACACTCCTAAGCCCCAAATCACATAACAAAGCTATCTGAGCCATAAAATCCGCATTTCGAGGTTATTTTCCTATAAGTCAACTCCCGGTTGACTTTTCCAACTATTAAGCTAATTTAAGAGACTAAGTGTCTCAATTTTCACCACGACCACTCCGAACCCGAACCAACCGACCCAACACAACATAAATATGTTAAGAAACACATGATAGAGCAGAAACAGGGGAAACAGTGCTAATCTTATGGAACGACAGGCCGGGTCGTTACATTATCCTCCTCTTAAACAAACGTTCGTCCTCGAACGGGTTTAGAAACATACCTCGAGTCTTAAATAAGTGAGGATATCTGCTCCGCATCTCACGCTCGGTCTCCCAGGTGGCCTCCTCCACCGGCTTCCCTTTCCACTGCCCCTTCACTGAAGCTATATCCTTAGATTTCAACCTTCTGACCTGACGACCCAAAATAGCCACTGACTCTACCTCATAAGACATATCACCCTCTAACTGAACTGAGGTGAAGTCCAAGACAAGATATGGGTCACCAACATACTTTCGGAGCATGGAAACATGGATTACCAGATGAACACTCGATAAGATGGGCGGCAAAGCAAGTCTATAAGCCACCTCTCCCACCCTCTGAAGCACATCAAAAGGCCCAATGAACCAGGGACTCAGCTTGCCCCTCTTCCCGAACCACATAACACCCTTCGTGGGTGACACCTTCAGCAACACCTTCTCCCCAACCATGAAAGACACATCCCGTACCTTCCGGTCCGCATAGCTCTTTTGCCTAGACTGCGTCGTGCGAAGCCGTTCCTGGATCAACTTCACCTTATCCAACGCATCCTGTATTAAGTCTGTGCCCAATAGCCTAGACTCACCCGGCTCAAACTAGGGGTGTGCATTCGAATTGGTTTATCGATAAATCGAATCGATTATTTGTTATCAGTTGATAGATATCGGTTTATCGATTTATCAATTTCGATTTCGATTTTAAAATTTTTCTTATCGAGTTATCGATTTCGATTTCGATTTTGTCCTCTTCGGTTATCGGTTTATCGATAAACCGATAAGATCGATTATTTCTTCAACTCTCCGTTTAATATGTCACTGTAATTTAGTACAACTCAAAAAAAAAATTCAAAAATAGCGGTCACTAATTAACTTCAAGGAGCCTTTAACCTATAAAATGCATTGGACCATGGACCGTCCTGAAAATTCTATGCGTACCTTGTTTGTTCCACCTTTTTCAATCCCCTAACCCCCGATTTTTGCTGAATAAGTCTATAATATGGTTTCAAAACAAAAAGTGAATTACGCATTTAAGGAATATACAAAATTCTATGAGTATCACTAGTTAATGGAATATTCAGTAAAAGCATTTTAATGGGTATGGAAAACCTTTAAAGGACAGATAATAACAAGAACGCGAATAATAAGGAAAAAAATAAAAGAACTGATTGGTGGGAACTGGAAATTTGGGAATGAAACAGAAGGGGGGTAACAAAGAATAGTAAGAAAATAGAAAGGAACTAGCTATTACAACTTACAAGATTTTATTTTATTATATAAAGAAGAAAAAAAGACTGTATAAAAAAGGAAATTTAATGCTTCTCCTAACAGCTAAATAATACAGAAAAGGAAAATTAAAACTGAGGTTTTCCTATTATACTGTTACAAAATGATAAAAACATAGTAATTGAATAGTAGTCGAAACTTTAAGGCAGTGAATTAGAGGAGTAGGAGAACTTATACTAAAAAGACAAATATACCCTTATTCTATAATACCCTTTCCTTTACCCTAAGTCCCTAAGCCTATTATTTCCTCTACCTATTCTTCAGCGCCGCTTTTACCTTTCCCCCTCTCTCCCGCGAACTGCAAACCCAGCAGAGAAAGTGAACTCCAGCGTACTCTGGCGACTTCAATAGTAAGTTTCTCCCTCTCTCTCTCTCTCCGTGCCTTTGTTACACTTTCAAGCATCAACAGATTTCACCTCCGTGTCCATTTCAAGAGACCTTCTCTCTCTGTCATTGACCTCTCTTCAGGTACCCTTTTTTTCTTTGATGTAGAAACGGGTATTTTTATTTATTTGCGTATTCTTCTGTAGTCATCATATATGCTTCTTCAACTCCATGTTTATAGCGATGTACTTTTCATGTCCCGCAAATTTTTTTATTGGTGTAATTGATAACAGAATTGATAAGCCCCACAAATTTCGAAATCGAAACCTTATTGAAACGATAACGATAAGCATATGTACAAATCGATAATCGATAAGTAATTATCGATAAGGGTCAAAATCGAATCGATAAATCGAATGCACACCCCTAGCTCAAACCAACCAACCGAAGATCTACACCTCCTCCCATATAGAGCCTCATACGGAGCCATCTGGATAATCGACTGATAACTATTATTATATGCAAACTCCGCGAGTGGCATAAAATGGTCCCATGAACCACCAAAATCAATGACACAAGCACATAGCATGTGCTCTAGATCTGAATAGTGCGCTCGAACTGCCCATCCGTCTGAGGATGAAATGTTGTGCTCAACTCAACCTGAGTACCCAACTCTCTCTGCACAGCCCTCCAAAACTGAGATGTGAACTGAGTACCTCTGTCAGAAATGATAGAATTTGGGACACCATGCAATCGGACAATCTCTCGGATATAACTCTCGGCTAACCGCTCTGAAGAATAAGTGGTACCAACAAGAATGAAGTACGCGGACTTGGTCAGCCGATCCACCATAACCCATATAGCATCGAACCTCCTCAAAGTCCGTGGGAGCCCAACTACAAAGTCCATGGTGATCCGCTCCCACTTCCACTCCGGAATATCCAACCTCAGATGTAATCCCCCTAGTCTCTGGTGCTCATACTTGACTTGCTGGCAGTTGAGACACCAAGCTACAAATCCAACAAAATCCTTCTTCATCCACCTCCACCAGTAATGCTACCTCATATCCTGATACATCTTCGTGGCACCCAGATGTATGGAATACCGCGAGCTATGGGCCTCTGATAGAATCAACTCCCGAAGCCCATCCACATTGAGAACACATATCCGACCACGCATCCTCATGAACCCATCATCACCGATGACTACATCATTGGCATCACCTCGCCGGACCATGTCCTTAATAATGAGTAAGTGTTGGTGATCATACTGACGCTCTCTAATTCGGTCATAAAGAGAAGACCTGGAGGCTACACAAGCCAATATCCGGCGGGGCTCTGATAGATCCTATCTCACCAACTGACCCGCTAAGGTCTGAACATCAAGTGCTAATGGTCTCTCAGCTGCTGGAAGGTATGTTAGACTCTCCAAACTCTCTGCTCTATGACTCAAGGCATCGACCACTACATTGGCCTTCCCCGGGTGGTATATAATAGTGATACCATAGTCCTTGAGAAGCTCCAACCATCTCCTCTGACGCAAATTCAAATCCTTCTGCTTAAACAGGTGCTGCAGACTATCATGATCAGTGAAAACCTCACAATTTACCCCATACGAATAATGACGCCAAATCTTCAAGGCGTGAATAATAGCTGCTAGCTCGAGATCATGTACGGGATAATTCTTCTCATGAGTCTTCAACTAGCGCGAGGTGTAGGCAATCACCCTACCCTCCTGCATAAAAACACAACCGATGCCTAACCTCGAGGCATTATAATACACGGTATAAGAACCTGAGGCTGATGGCAATACTAACACTAGAGCTGAGGTCAATGCAACCTTGAGCTTCTGAAAGCTCTCCTCACACTCGTCTGACCACCTAAACGGAGCACTCTTCTGGTTCAATTTGGTCAAGGGCGAAGTAATAGAAGAAAACCCCTTCACAAAGCGACGGTAATACCCCGCCAAACCAAGGAAGCTCCTAATCTATATAGCTGAGGACGGTCTGGGCCAACTCTGCACCGCCTCTATCTTCTTTGGATCAACCTGAATAGCTTCACTGGACACCACGTGCCCCAAGAAAGCAACCGAGCCAATCCAAAACTCAAACTTGGAGAACTTTGCATAAAGTTTCTCCTTCCTCAATCTATGTAAAACAACTCCCAAATGCTGAACATGCTCCTCCTGACTACGAAAATATACCAGGATGTCATTAATGAACACAATAACAAAGAATCCAAATGCGGCTGAAACATGATGTTCATCAAATGCATGAACGATGCTGGGGCATTGGTCAGTCCAAAATACATCACCATAAACTCATAATGACCATAACGAGTCCTGAAAGCTGTCTTGGGAATATCTGAATCCCGAATCTTCAGCTGATGATATCCGGATCTCAAATCGATCTTGGTGAACACCCTAGCTCCCTTAAGATGGTCAAACAAATCATCAATACGAGGCAAAGGATACTTATTCTTGATTGTAACCTTGTGAAACTGCCGATAATCAATACACATACACATAGAACCATCCGTTTTCTTCACAAACAACACCGGTGCACCCCAAGGTGACACACTAGGCCGAATGAACCCCTTATCTAGGAGCTCCTGAAGCTACTCCTTCAATTCCTTCAACTCCGTTGGTGCCATACGATAAGGTGGGATACAAATAGGCTGAGTGTCTGGCACCAGATCAATACCAAAATCAATATCCCTGTCAGGTGGCATACCTGGCAGGTCTGCGGGAAACACATCCAAAAAATCACGGACCACAGGAACAGAATCAATAGTGGGAGTATCAACACTGACATCCCTCACATAAGCCAAATACTATAAACACCCCTTTTCTACCATACGTTGGGCCTTCAGGTAAGAAATCACCCTACTAGGCACATACTCAATAGAACCTCTCCACTCAACTCTTGCAGATTCTGGAATAGCTAAGGTCATGGTCTTAGCATGGAAATCAAGAACATTATGACACGGAGATAGCCAATTCATGCCAAATATCACATCAAAATCAACCATTCTAAGAAACAACAGGTCCACTCGGGTCTCCAGACCCCCAATAGATATCACACACGACTAATACACACGGTCCACAACAATAGTATCGCCCACCAAAGTCGACACATGAACAGATGTAACTAGAGACTCACGGGGCATATCCAGAAAATGGGCAAAATATTATGAAACATAGGAATACGTAGAACCATGATCAAATAAGACCAAAGCACCTCAGTGACAGACTGAGCCAATACATGTAATCACTGCATCTGAATCCATAGCATCTGGTTTGGCTGGGAGTGCATAAATACGAGCCTGGCCTCCACTTGCTCGACCTCCCCCTCTAGGGTGACCTCTAGTTGTCTGACCCCTACCCTTAGCTGCCTGAGCGGGTGGTGAAGTAACTGAATCTAAAGTCGAGGGTTGACCCCTCTGCTGAGATGACCCCCCAAGACGATGAGGAAATTTCCTCCACACATGCCCAAACTCTCCACACTCGAAACAACTCCTTGGAGCTGGAGACAGGGACTGAAGGGAACTGTGATGACCCAGACCGATGGGCCGCAACGGGCACCCAGTATCTTACTCAACCGAGCACCAACGTAACGTATCTTTCTTATTACATCATCATATACACGTGACATACGAGCCTAATAGGCCAATATAATCATTAATAAATTCAAAACATAGGCTGATAAGGCTGTAAAAACTTTCACGTACACGACATATGTCTACAAGCCTCTAAGAGTACATAAATGTCATAAAGGTCGGGACAGAGTCGCGCCATACCAAACAATACACATCTAAATCATACTAACCAAACAAGCAACTCCGAAGCAAATGGAGTGCACCAACATCTTCCGCTGAGCTGATAGCCTACTTGGAGGGCTCTTGACATGTCTATCGGGACCTGCGGGCATGAAACGCAGCGTTCCCAGGCAAAAGGGACGTCAGTACGAATAATATACCGAGTATGTAAGGCACATAAATAAATACATAAGAGACATGGAAGAAATATAGAGTACATGACTCAACATGTAAGTCTGAATAACATTGTAAATAATAAATTACCTTTAGCGTCATGCATATGCGTATGAATGTTATGTCGTGCATAGGTACATGTTTCATAATATCATCAGCCTATGAGGGCATCCCATCATATCATATCGGCCACTGTGGGCAAAATCATCATCGTATACCAGCTGATCAGGTGGTGGTGCGTATATAACGCCATAACCTTTCCCATATCCCATATACATATATATACATACATATATATGCGTATATAACGCCGTTTGAATCATATTTTAGCCACTGTGGGCAACATTATCATCATATACCAGTTGATTAGGTGGTGGTGCGTATATAACGCCATAACCTTT
>ML271984.1:0-49919 GCA_005239495.1 Nicotiana undulata | reverse complement strand
CTACTGAGTTGGCGTACTCATAAAGACTCCATGTGCCTCTGTGCACAGATCCAGGTACTAGTTAGCAGCAGTAGTTGACGCAGGTTCGGTAGCAGCATTTACGGGATTTCGAGGTAGCTGTCCAGCGTCCACAGCTTCTCCATTTCCCTTCCTTATTTAGTCTTAGCATTTGATTCAGAGACATATATTATAGTTTTAGCAGAGTTAGTTTATTTATTCTTAGATGCTCATGACTATTGACTCCAGTTCTTGGGAGGTTGTTTAGGTTAATATGGGAACGCTAATACTTTATTATATTAATTATGATGTGGTTGCTTGCTTATTATTTAATTGTGAACTATTATAATTGAACAAAAAGTGCAGTAAGGTGATGGTTGGCTAGCCTAATTCCACGATAGGCGCCATCACAACCTGTTAGGATTTGGGGTCGTGACAGAATCAGCTAGCAAAGGCTCGGCTTCATCAAGTGCAGGGGCCTAAGCAAGTTAATGCCATGGAAGGGGTAAATGTCATGGTCAACAAGAGAAGGCAGCGTAATCAGCAAGTGCAAAGCAATCAAGATCAATATGAACAAAGTGGAAGTGGCTACAACCAAGATGATTCTTATGATGACCAAAGCGAGGAAGTTTTGTATGTCAACAACTATCAAGGACAACAGAGCAATGCTCCAAATCAACAATGTAGATCGCAAGGGAATAATCAGAATTGGGGCAACCAAGGCCAAGTAAATTGGAACAATAACAACAAAAACTCAAACAATTGGGGGAAGAACAACCAGAATTGGGGTGGCAATAACAATTGGAATGTCAACAACAATAACAACAATTAGGGAGGTAATGTAAATCAGGGGTCGGGCTTTCAAAGTCCCCCGATGTATCAACAACCCAACAATCCTCCCCTATATCAATCTCAAGGGGAAAGTTCTTCAGCCAATGAAATGGGGCGGATAGAGAATATGTTCAAACAAATGATGGAAAGGAATCCTGATTGCGATGCTCAAATTGCCTGCCACACTACTTCCATCTGCAACCTTGAAGTAAAAATGGGTCAAATCTTTAAAGAATTGAACACTCTCCATAAGAGGGCTCTACCAAGTGACACGGTAGTAAACCCGAAAGGTTGGAACAATACAACCATGTCATGGAAGTGACCACAAGAAGCGGTAGAGGTGGTGAAGCAAGTACCTCCAATCAAAAGAAAGTTGTGAGTGATGATGTTGTGGTGCAAAATTATGATGATCCAATAGTTGATGAGAAAGTGAATGTTGAGAATTTGAATGATGAAGTGAGGATTGATATTTATGACAATGAGAAGGAGACTCAAAATGACGTGAACCCGTCTAGGGAACACGTGATAGACATACCAAAAATGGTAGTGCCAAAAGCCAAGGCTCTTTTGCCAAGGCCTCCTCCGCCTTATCCTCAAAGACTTGAAAAGCAAAATAATGAAAACCAATTCAAGAAGTTTATTAACATGATGAAAAGCTTATCAATCAATGTGCCCTTGGTGGAAGCTCTTGATCAAATGCTGGGATATGCCAAGTTTATGAAAGACTTGGTAACTAAAAAGAGATCTATGGATTGTGAGACCATCAAAATGACTCATCAAGTTAGTGCCATTGTGCACTCGATGGCTCCAAAACTTGAAGATCCCGGCACATTTATCATTCCTTGTACCATTGGGAGTGCAGATTTTGCAAAGGCCTTGTGTGATTTGAGAGCAAGTATAAATTTGATGCCTTACTCCGTATTCAAAACTTTCGGTATTGGTCAACCGAGAGCTACTTCAATGAGATTGCAAATGGCTGATAGAACAATGAAGAGGCCGCTTGGGATTATTGATGATGTTCTTGTCCAAGTTGACAAGTTTATTTTGCCCCCTGATTTTGTGATCCTCAACTGCAAAGTCGACTATGAGGTGCCTATAATTTTGGGAAGGCTCTAGCAACATGGAAGGCATTGGTGGATGTGGAAGCAGGGGAGCTCACCTTCCGGGTGGGCGATGAAAAGGTTGTATTCCACATGTGAAAATCGATGAGGCAATCTAATAGTAATGAAGTTTGCTCTTTTGTGGATCTTGTGACGGAGGTGATAGTGGATGACACAAGTGACATGATCAATGTGGAAGATCCTATGAAAGCTGTGTTGTTGAACCATGAGGATGATAAAAGTGATGGCTTGGTTGAATGTGCAAATGCCTTGCAAGGAATGAGATCCTACTCTTATGGGCCCCGTAAACTCTCCTTGGACTTGGAAAACCGGAAGACTCCACCGACAAAGCCCTCGATCGAGGAGCCACCAACATTGGAGTTGAAGCCTCTACCCTCTCACCTCAGGTATGAATTCTTAGGTCCATCTTCTACATTACCTATTATTCTTTCTGCTTGCTTAACCAAAATGCAGGTAAACTCCACTCTTGAGGTGCTTCAAATAAGGAAAAAGGCAAATGGATGGACCTTAGTTGACATTCGGGGCATAAGCCCCGTCTTTTGCATGCATAAAATTATACTTGAGGATGATGCAAAACTTCCGTGGAACATCAAAGGAGGTTTAACGAGGCTATACAAGAGGTCGTCAAGAAGGAAATTATCAAATGTCTTGATGCTGGGGTGGTGTATCCTATTTCGGATAGTGCATGGACTTCACCGGTGCAATGTGTGCCGAAAATGAGGGGTATGACTGTTGTGACAAATGAGAAAAATGCGTTGATCCCTACTAGGACCGTGACCGGATGGCGGGTATGCTACCGAAAGTTGAACAAAGTGACCCGCAAAGATCATTTTCCATTTCCCTTTCTTGATCAAATGTTAGACATACTTGCCGGATGTGCCTACTATTGCTTTTCGGATAGGTACTCAGGATACAACCAGATTCTCATAGCCCCGGAAGACCAAGAGAAAACTACCTTCACATGCCCGTATGGAACATTTGCATTCTCACGGATGCCATTTCGATTGTGTAATGCACCCACTACCTTTCAGCGGTGCATGATGGCTATATTTATGGACATGGTGGAAGACTTCCTCGAAGACTTTATGGATGATTTTATGTTGTTGGGACTCATTTGAAGAATGCTTGGAAAATATTGACAAGGTTCTAGACCGATGTGAAGAGATAAATCTTGTGCTTAATTGGGAAAAATGCCACTTTATGGTCGAGGAGGGCATTTTCCTTGGCCATAAGATCTCAAAGAACGGAATCGAAGTGGACAAGGAGAAGATGGAAGTAATTTCAAAGCTACCTCCTCCTAATTCTGTCAAGGGAGTTAGGAGTTTTCTTGGGCACACGGGGTTCTACCGAAGGTTCATCAAAGACTTCTCCAAAGTGGTGAACCCCTTGTGCAAGCTGCTAGAAAAGGATGCAAAGTTTGATTTCAATGAAGAGTGAATGAAAGCTTTTGAGCTCTTGAAGTATAAATTGACAACAACTCCAATCATTACCGCACCCAATTAGAGCTCACCCTTTGAGCTTATGTGTGATGCAAGTGACGTTGCGGTAGGTGGAGTTTTGGGGCAAAAGGTGAACAAGATAATTTCATCCGGTGTACTATGCAAGCAAAATGATGAATGATGCCCATGTTAATTATACAGTGACAGAGAAAGATTTGTTAGCAATTGTGTTCTCCACGGAGAAGTTTAGGCCTTATATCATGGGTGCCAAAGTGATTGTTCACACCGACCACGCGGCACTCCGGTACTTGATGACCAAAAAAGACTCGAAAGCTAGATTGATGAGATGTGTTTTGTTGCTTCAAGAGTTTGACCTCGATATCATTGATAGAAAAGGAAGTGAAAATCAGGTTGCGGATCATTTGTCCCGTTTAGAAGAGGAAGGGAGGCCCAAAGATGGTATTAAAATTAATGATGCATTCCCGGATGAGCAATTCCTATCGGTTTCTTTAAATGGTATGACTTGGTTCGTGGATGTTGCTAATTCCTTTTTATCGGCATTGTCCCGTGTGAGCTCTCTTCTAACCAAAGGAAGAAACTTAAACAGGACAATTTGGACTATTATTGGGATGCGCCCTATTTGTTCAAGATTTGCAATGACGGGGTGATTCGTAGATGTGTCCCAGAGGAGGAGCAAATGAGTATACTTGATGCTTGTCATTCTTCGCCCTACGGTGGTCATTGATCGGCTCCTACCTACACCATTATATAATGGCAAGTAGGGGTCGATGTAGCTTTTACCCGGGAGGATCGAGATCGATATCCACATGGAGTTAGAATATTGGAGTTGGGTTCCTATCCGACTTAGATATGCATATTGCTTTTAATTACACTTCTAGTCATAAGTTGGTTTGATTCTACACTAGTTGTATCGCTAACAATTACTAAGTATAAGCTAGGTATAATATTTTTGTAAGGGTTTTCTCAATTTATAAAAGGCACTAGGGAAGCGACTTACACCTAGGCGAGTGTCTAACAGGATCTAGAAATTGGGACAAACTTGTTGTACCTAGGCTCGTGATATAACCTCACACTTAATTACTCACCATATACCTCTCGGTAGTTTGGATGAATTTTCCCGAATTGGCTTTCTCAAGCCTAATTGGGTGTTTCAATAGTGCAAGTGAAATTGGCTCAAGTCGGGTATTACTGTCTCTAGGTTTTACCCTTTAATTAGGGCTATCAATCTCTTGAATTCACACCAATTCCTTGTTAGCCTATTTTACCTAGACTTGGGTCCTCTTTATCAAGAGCAACCCTAGTCAAAAGGCATGAATCAGTGTTTGCAACCACTAATTCAATAGATAAAGCATGAAACAAGCTAAATATCACTAACCCAATAACAAGTAAGCCCTAAAATTAAAGACCCATTAGATACCCACACTAGGGTTGGGTCACAACTCTAGCTAATGGGTCTAGATACTCATAATTAAGGTAGAAATCAAAAGAGTAGATTAAATAATAGCCATAAATGTTAAATACAAGGATAAAATCTAAGATTATAAGTTAAAGCTACTCTGAAATTACTCAAAAGGGAAAAAGGATGATGTTCACGAGCTCCCTAATACAAAAGATAACCTAAAATGTGAAAAAGAAGTATTTATACACAAGTAAAATTACAGGACAAAAATGCCCTTGCGAGGGTTCCGCTGTTAGCGGAATATTGAGCGCCTCGGCAGATTGACTTCCGCGGCCGCGCAATAACGAGCGCGGACCGCGCTTATTTAAAATTGGACTTCATGTAACCTCTATGGATATTGATTCCGCTGGGAGCGGAATCCTGAGCGCCTCAGCGTCAAGGTTTAGTGCGACCGCGTAAAATAAGCGTTGACCGCGTTCTATGCTTGGAACAAAATTACTAACTCTCTGATCCTCCATTTTTTCTCTCAGCGGATTTATGATGGCGATTGCGCCAATGGTTTCGGGTCGCGCTTTTCCGACGCAGTCAGTGGTCTATAATGAGTCAAATTTCCCACTCTCTAAACCTAGTTCTGCGGCCACCCTCAGTATTTCGCCTCAGCGGAAGGGATTACGCTATAGCGTAATATTGGCGCTATCAGCGCTTTTGTTGAATTCATGACTTGTGTAAGATTGGCTCCATTTTAAGTTCATTTTGGCCTATTTGCCTCATTATGACCCAAAACCTACAAGTAAGCACCTTGAGTTAGTTTTCGGGAATACCTTAACGCATTTTTGCCCAAATCCTAAGCAAAAGAGAGTAAACAGTAGGTTAAAATCCCTAGTTATCAACTTTGATGGGCTGTATTCTGTTTTGATGATCTAACAAACTTTTATGTGAAGAACCAGAGAAAGGACTTGATATGTGGCCAGCAAAACCAGTCAGCTTTAACTCAAGAAATTCTGGACAGTGTACCGTTGAACTCATAAAGGAACAGCTGAGGGACCTGATCCCTTGACAGTCTCACAGATGAAAGTACAAGTCAACTTTACAGCTGTAAAGGTTGTGACAGAAAAGTGACTTCCTGCAACTGTACATGCTACAGTGCAGTAACAGTGCAACAGTCACTTCCCATTGGTTGAAGAGTGTACTATCTAGGTATGGGCATCCTCCTTGGGATGTCCTAGGGTTATAATATCTTGTTTGGAGACAAACAAGATATTCACTTGAGCATTAACTAAAAACATTCTCTCAAGCATTGAAGAGGGTTCTATCATTGAAGACTCAAGTGTGTCAAGAGCAAGAAGACAACTCCACTAAGACGGACCAGTTTCACCTTGTGTCGTTAGTGTCCTTAGTTGAGTTGTAATCTTGAATTTTGTTTTTCATTGTATCCTATCGGCTTTTGTAGAAGCAGCGTATTAGGAATCTCTCAACCACAAATCTTGTGTGTTTGTGTTGTGACTAGTAGAGTCATAAGTGAAAAGTCTTTGTAACTAAGTGAGTGACAAAGTGGCTTGTAATAGGCATTACAAGTTAGTGTGTTAAATTCTTTGTAAGAAGGTCATTACAAAGTGGCTTGTAATAGTTTAGATTACAAGTTAGTGAAGTTGAAATCCTACAAGTGTAGGTCGTGGTTTTTTTCCCCTTGATTGGGATTTTTCCATGAAAAAATCCCGTGTCTTTTTACTTCCTTTCTTAGTGTACTCATCTGAGGGAACTGGTAGAGGACCAGGTCTCTCTATAGTTTGCTGGACTTACAGAAACTATCTATTGGTATCAGAGCAGGTTCTTTCTAAACGGTTAACACCTAGAAAAGATCTCCAATGGCTACTCCACCAAACTTTGAAGAAGGTCAATCAACATATCCACCTCCTAGGTTCAACGGTCAGTACTATGGGTGGTGGAAAACCCGCATGCACGACTTCATAATGGCTGAAGATTCTGAGCTACGTGACATCATTTGTGATGGTCCTCATGTTCCTATGCAAAAGGTAGGAGAAGTTGGTCTGCTGGTGCCAAAGACTAGGAAGGAGTTCAACGATGCTGACAGGAAAGCAGTGGAAAAGAACTTTCGTGCAAAGAAAATCCTATTGTGCGGTATAGGACTTGATGAGTACAACAGGATCTCAGCATGTCAATCAGCCAAAGAAATTTAGGAAGCCTTGCAGACAGCTCATGAAGGAACGACGCAAGTAAAGCAGTCCAAAATCGACATGCTCACCACTGAGTATGAGTTGTTCAGGATAAAGGACAATGAATCTATACAGGATATGCATACTAGATTCACCTCTATCATCAATGAGCTTCACTCACAGGGAGAAGTCATTCCAAGAATCAAGCTAGTGCGAAAGATTCTGAGTGTTCTGCCTAGCTCCTGGGAAAGCAAAGTCATTGCTATCACTGAAGCAAAGGATTTGCAAGCTCTAACAATGGATGAGTTGATCGGAAACTTGAAAACATATGAGATGAAAAAGAATAAAGATAGTGAAAGAAGAGAGCCCAAGAAGAAGAAAAACCTGGTTCTTCAAGCTGAAAAGCATGAGTCAAGCGAAGAGGACAATGTCATGGCTTATCTTACCAAGAGATTTCAGAAGATGGTTCGAAGGAACGGGGGAATACCAAGAAGAGGCAGCTCAAGCAAGCCTAGAAACTATGACTTGTGTCACGAATGTGGTAAGCTCGGACACTTCATAAAAGATTGTCCGCTCCTGAAGCAGGAGCCCTACAGGCACAACCCTGACAAAGCGTCAAAGAGGAACCATGTTTCTGACAAAAGATTCAGTAGAAAAAGAGCAGCTGACAACGTTGTGAAACAGGCTCTTGCTGCATGGGGAGACTCATCGAGCGAATCAGAAGAGGAACCTGAAGCAGAAAACAGCTCTACGATGGCAGTAGAGAACAAAGTTAAGGAGTACGATTCACTATTTGCTCTCATGGATCAGTCAGAAGATGAAGAAGAAGATGACAAAGATGAGGTAAACTTCAGGGATGTTCAGAGAAATCTGAAATCCTATTCTCCTAAAAAGCTAATGTCATTGTCAAATGTTCTCATTGATACTTAATAAAATTTAGTTGAATATAAGGACACATTGACCATAGAACTAGGTGAAGTTGAACAAACTAGAGATGATCTAGTTGTGTGTGTGGTAGATTTGAAAGAAACCATAGGTGATCTTGAAAGAGAAAAAGAAGCTCTAACTTGTAAAATCAGCAGTGTTGAAAATGAGAGAGATGACCTACTGGTGGTGGTTGTAGACCTTAAGGAGACCATAAAAAACCTTGAAAAATAAAAGGAAGCAGTAGAAGAAAAAACAAGAAAGATAGAAAATGAGAGAGATGATCTAACCGTAGTGGTAGTAGATCTGAAAGAAACAATGGAGAATCTGAGTAATGAAAAGGATAGCTTGAGTGACAGGATTAATGTTGTTGAGCAAGAAACAGATGGTCTTCTAGTAGTAATCACAGACTTAGAAGAAACCATTCAGGGACTTAAACTAGAACCTGGTGCCTCGAGTGTGGATAAAGGAAAAGAAATAGCTAGTGAAAAACACATCAAGCTTGAAAAAGAACTGAATTATGTCAAAACAAGTTTGTGCTGTGAGCTTGAGAAAAATAGGCAGTTGCAAACTGAGATGGGTAAATTAAAATCTGAGCTTAAAAAATTTATAAATTGGACCTGGTCTACAGATGCTGTCACTGCCATGTACTTCAATAACAGTGGAAACAGGCAGGGGATCGGGTTCCAAAAGGAGAAAACTCCTTACAACCCTCACAACAAGTATGTCATGGTCCCAGACAATTGGCTTTATACCCATTGTGGAAACAACGAGCACTTCAAGGAAAGTTTCCCGGCCAGGGATCAGTCAGTTCAGAAAAACAAAATGTTTGTTGGCAAGAGGAACACCAAGCAGGGACCAGGTACAAGAAATATCAATTTCTTCCTGCATGGACTAGAAGAGCACTTATTCATCCCTTTCCTAACTACAAGGGACCCAAACTTGTTTGGGTTCCTAATTCTAGCCCTTGATTTAATTGTGCAGGGATCAGTGAGAGGAACTGGACTACAATGGATTATGGACAGCGGATGCTCAAAGCATATGACTGAAAATACTATGGATTTTCTCTCATTGAAAGCCCTGTAGAGAGGAGATGTATCATTTGGCAATGGAAAGAAGGGATACATCCTCGGTGTTGGAAGAGTTGGAAAGTCTCTAGAGCACTCAATTGAAAATGTGTACTACGTGGATGGCTTGAAATATAGCTTACTGAGTGTCTCTCAAATTTCTGATAAAGGAAACAAAGTGGAGTTCTTGTCCAGGGTGTGCACTGTTACTATCCTAGTAACTGGAGAAGTGGTGTTGATAGCCAAGAGACACAAAAACATCTATGTTGCTGATTTTGAATCATTGGAAGCTGGTGAAGTGAACTTCTTGAAGGCAGTTGATGATGATGCAGAGCTTTGGCATAGAAGATTGGGTCATGCCAGCTTTTCCCTCCTGAACAAGCTGATACAGAAGGACCTGGTTCGTGGTCTGCCAAACTCCAAATTCAAAGAGCACAAAGTCTGTGATGCATGTGCCAAAGGAAAACATGTGAGATCATCCTTTAAACCTAAGAAGGATGTTAGCACATCTAGACCTCTTGAACTCCTTCATATGGATCTGTGTGGGCCCATGAGAATTCCAAGTAGAGGTGGAAAGAAGTACATCTTTGTGATCGTGGATGACTATTCAAAATTCACTTGCACACTATTTTTAGAACAAAAGATGAGACGTTTGAAGTATTTGTGGCTTTTGTCAAGAAAATCCAAGTGAAGATGGACTTGAAGGTAGCATGCATCAGATCCGACCATGGGACAGAATTTGATAATGCAAAATTCGATGAGTTTTGCACTGAAAATAGAATCACGCACAACTTCTCAGCACCTAGGACTCCTCAGCAAAATGGAGTAGTGGAAAGGAAGAACAGAACCCTGGAAGATATGGCTCGAACAATGCTTATTGATAGTGGGATTGCAAAGAACTTCTGGGAAGAAGCAATCAACACTACTTGCTACTTGGTGAACAGGTGCATGATCAGGTCCTTCCTGAACAAAACCCCCTATGAATTGCTCAATGGAAGAAAGCCCAAGATAACCCATCTGAGAGCCTTTGGATGCAAGTGCTATGTTCTCAACAATGGGAAGGATCAACTTGGAAAATTCGACGCCAAAATCGATGAAGGAATCTTTCTGGGATACTCTTCTCAAAGCAAAACATACAAAGTGTACAACAAGAGAACCCAATGTGTAGAAGAGAGTGTTCATGTGCTCTTCAACGAGACTCCCTCCTTAAATAAGGATTAAAATGACGATGATCAAAACTATGAACCATTCCTGGTTCCTGGAGAGATATCTGATGTCTCTAATGGCAAAGCTGACATAATGAGTCAAACCAAAGAGGTGAGTGAAGGCAATGCAACCTCCTCCTCCGGTTCACATGAGGAACCTGGTACCCCTATCTCTCCTACAGATTCTGAAGAAAGAGTTGGAGATGTTGTGGAAGGTACTCCACAAGTAGCGAAACAAGAAGTGCAGGGAAACTCCTCTGATCCACCAAGTTCCTCCACACATCAAATTCAGGTCCCAAATTGGAAACATAAAAGCTCCCATCCTCTTGATAACATAATCAGTCCTCTTGATCCGGAGTCCAAACTAGATCCAAAACCAGAAACTCCCTAGCCTTTTCAGCCATTCTATCCCAAATAGAACCAAAAACATCAAAGAAGCTCTAAAGGATGCATATTGGATCATTGCCATGCAAGAGGAGCTTCATCAGTTTGAAAGAAACAAAGTCTGGCATCTAGTACCTCTACCCTAAGACAAAACCATTATAGGAATCAGGTGGGTGTTCAGGAACAAGCTGGATGAAAACGGGAAAACAACCAGAAATAAAGCAAGGCTTGTGGTTCAGGGTTACAATCAAGAGGAAGGGATTGATTATGATGAAACTTTTGCTCCTGTTGCTCGCATGGAAGCCATTCGAATTCTTATTGCTTTTGCATCTCATATGGAATTCACCTTATTCCAAATGGATGTCAAAAGTGCATTCATGAATGGGTATCTCAAGGAAGAAGTATATGTTAAGCAACCTCCTAGGTTTGAAAGTCATGCTCACCCAGAGTATGTCTTCAAACTGGACAAAGCCTTGTATGGTTTGAAGCAAGCTCCCAGAGCTTGGTATGAGAGGTTTCCAAGTTTCTACTGGATAATGGATACACTTGAGGAAAGATTGACAACACTCTAATTCTAAAGAAACGGGGAAGGAACCTTCTTATCGTCTAGGTGTATGTGGATGATATTATCTTTGGGGCTACAACAGACTCCCTGTGTAAGGAATTTTCCATGCTTATGGATAGTGAGTTTGAGATGAGTATGATGGGGGAACTGAACTTCTTCTTGGGTCTTCAAGTGAAACAATCCACAAAGGAAACTTGTATCAGTCAGCAGAAGTACATCACGGAGCTGCTCAAAAGGTTTGACATGGAAGACTCAAAGGTGATTGATACACCCATTGCAGTGGCTACCAAGCTTGACATGGATGAATCTGGATCTCCTGTAAACCAAACAATGTATAGGGGAATCATTGGCTCTCTACTCTACCTCACTGCAAGCAGGCCAGACATTGTGTTCAGTGTAGGATTATGTGCAAGGTTTCAATCAAATCCCAAGGAGTCTCATCTAAAGGCTGCCAAAAGGATCCTACGCTATCTCAAAGGCACACAGGACCTGGTCCTGTACTATCCCTCAAGTAATAATTTCAATCGTGTTGGTTATGTTGACGCTGATTATGCAGGTTATCTAGTGGACAAGAAAAGCACTTCAGAGATGGCTCATTTTCTTGGATCTTGCCTAATCTCTTGGGGAACAAGGAAGCAAAACTCAGTGGCCTTGTCCACAACTGAAGCAGAATATGTTGCAGTTGCTTCCTGCTGTGCTCAGCTGCTGTGGATCAAACAACAATTGGAAGATTTTGGAGTGTACATTGACAACGTGCCACTTCTATGTGACAATACCAGTGCTCTCAACATGGAAAAGAACTCGGTTCAACATAAGAGAACTAAGCATATTGATGTGAGACATCACTTCCTCAGAGACAATGTTGAGAAAGGGCATATCTGCATGAAGTTTTGTTGTACTGAAGATCAAATTGCAAATATCTTTACCAAGGCACTAGAAAGGGAACATTTTGAGAAAAATAGAATGGCACTGGGGCTGCTGAGACCTAATTAGGAACCTGTTCCTCTCTCTGGCTATGAAAGTTACACTTAGGTACAGATAGCTAAAGTGTTTTCTAACGAAGTCTAACTCACATCAATACCGTTGCAGGTAGACACGCATGATGATTACAGACTTTAAAGGTATGGCGTTGTAGAACTAAAGAAGACTAAACAACCTATCAATAAAAACAGGTACGGGTCTTGGTCCTGTACCCCAGGTTAGTAGTCATGTGTACTCTCTACCTTTTTCAAAAAGCAACAAAATTAATTACTGCTACCACATCATCCACCTTTTCAGTAAACACGTCTATCACGTCTATCACTCCACCCTTTCAACTCCCTCTGCACGTTCTCTTTTCCCCAAACGTCTACCGCCTTTTGAACATGTTCCTCTTCCCCCTTATTACTCCACTCTCCTATAAACCTCATTTGTCTCCAACCTCTCCTCACACACCTTCTCTCATTATCTCCTTCTCCTCAAAAAGCACTTTTTCTCTGAAGCTTTTCTAAAACCGTCAACAATGGCCGCCACTAACACACCCTCTCTTACCCCTACCTCTGATTCCAACACAGACTCAATGGAGGGTCTGACCTCCTCTCTCCCAGAGGTCGCCATCTCTATACCTAACTCCTCTTCACTCCCAGCAGAGTCAGAAACACCCGAGGAGCCTCTAGTCAAAGAAGCACCCATTGCTCCTCCTTCTTCATCTGAACCACTAAAAGAACTGCCAGTCACCGAAGCTACTCAGGCCTCTGCAGCCTCAGAGGATGACCCTGACCAGTACCTTAACTCCTCTCCTCTCAATTCCTCGACTCCCATGGAGTCTCCATAAAAAAAGGTGGCCGAAAACATAATGGCCATCGCCTCTGAGAACCTTCCCTCTAAAAGGGCTCCTTCTCTTCCTGAGACTCAGGGAGCAGATTCTTCTTTCCTAGAGGATGAGGGGACCATGGTCTTTTTTGAGTCTCATGTCCATGAGTCTGTGCATGACAAACTTGGTGATGAACCTAGTTCTCCTCTCGAGAAGACCCCCTAGTAACCAATCTTCTATACTCCTCCTCTAGAGTCCATTCCCCCTCTTTCTGAGCCCATACATGAAGATGATGAGGATGGCATGGTCTTGAGTTCCCGCTTCAAACTTTGTCAGAGAGTGGGTACTCCTAAAACTTCTGTGAAGCGACCCTCTACTAGGTTGCAGCAAAAGGAAGCCCTTGATTCGGCCCTTGAGAAAAGTAAGAAGAGTAGTAAGCAGAAGAAGAAGAGATTAATGAAGGAAGGAAGAGTGGTAGTGGATGAAGTCATACCAGTTGTTGAAGTAGAAGAGGAAACTGTAGAGGAACCTAGTTCCTTAGTGGGGAGAAAGAAGTCAGTGTCTGCTGGTGTAGTTCAAGGACAAGTGAAACAACCTCTGTCACCCACAAAAAGTGGTGAGAAGTCTAAGAAAAAAGAAACTGGTGAAGCGAGTGTTAAGAGGTTTGTAACTGAAGCAAGTGCCAAAGGAAAGTCTGTGCAAGTGTCTGGTAAACAAAAAAGGGAAGTGGAAACCGTCGGGGAACCTGGTTCTAAGAGAGCTGTATCAAGCAACAGAGGAAAGTGAAAGGAAAATATTCTGAATCAGCAAGTGTTGTGGGGTCGCATGTTTGACCCCGAGATTTTTGAAATGGCTGGAATGAGCCAACTGATGGCTATGGTTGAGTTTCAAAAAAAGGGAGCACCTATTCACTGTGAGTGTGCCCCAAGTCTTTGAGGATGTTGTGCGCGAGTTTTATGCTAGGTTTTGGACCCCTGCTGAGGGTCATGTGTGTGTTGTGGTGGAAGGTATTGACTTTGTGTTTGATGATGCCGTTCTGGGAACAGTTCTCAATGTTCCATCTAGGGGGCTGTCTTCAGTGGATCCTGCAAAGTATGCTTGTGAGGGAAATTTTAGGAGAGCAATCGTTAAGCCGGGGACGGTCCAACAGGGGGAACGGGTTCATAAGAAGGACATGCTACCTCTTTACCAGCTTCTTTTTGAACTGGTGAATAAGGTCTTTCTTCCCCGTGCTGAGAGGCGTTCCATTGCTTCCAGGGCTGATCTGATCTTGATGGAAGCCCATGACCAGTTCAAACCAATCAACCTACATGCTCTCATGATTCAACATATGGAGAAGGTTGTAAACGTCAAGGATGGAAATCACGGGCTCCTCTATGGTTTTCTACTTACTCGGGTCTTTAAGTTTTACAAAGTGTCAGTAAAGAATCCCCGAGTAGGGACCCGCAAGAAATATTTTTTGAAGACAACCCTTGAGGAATGCGAGTGTTTTGAGAAGGCTAGGGGCATCACTTCAACCATCTCTCAGCTGATCAATGCGCCGAACGCTGCAAATGATGTGATCAAGAGGCTGAAGGCTTAGATTGCCATTCTGGAGGCTCAATCCAGTCAAGCTGCAGGGGGACCTGGTTCTAATGTCTCCTCAAATGACGAAATTGCCCGCTTGACCAAAGAGAACTTTGACTCCGGCAACAGGTTGAGAACCTGAAGGAGAAACTGCTTGAGGAACAGTCCTCTACTAATGCCCGCATGGACCTAGTTCTCCGGACTCTTACTGCCTCCTCCTCCAAGCCTTCCTCCTCTAGTGCCCCCTAGGCTTTTCTCTGCTCTAGTCTATCTGTGATGATGATGTGGTTAACAGTTTTTGTATTTTGTTTTTTTATTGGTATGAGGACAACACCTGACTGCTCCTGCCTGAAAAATCCAAATGAAGTCTTTTCTATCCTAAGCAAAGATTTCTCTATGTTTTAAATCTTTTAATGAATGAAACTCAGTCTTTTTATGTTCTCCTTAATGCCTTTCTGCCTTTTTATTCTGTTCTCTATCATGTTGTGTGCACATAAGGGGCATGAGTTAGCTCTATTGGACTTCTTTATGCTTTCTAACTGTTTGTGCCTTTTTATGATGCCAAAAGGGGGAAGTTAAAGGGGATAATTGATGGCAGGGATTAAGGGGGAAGCACACAGACAGGGGGAACCACTTGGGAATCTTGTCTCTAATATGTTATGTATCTGGTTATGCTAGTGTATACACCTTCTCACCAATTATAAAAGTTTGTCATCATCAAAAAGGGGGAAATTGATGGGTTATATTCTATTTTGATGATCTAACAAACTTTTATGTGAAGAACCAGAGAAAGGATCTGATATGTGGCCAGCACAACCAGTCAGCTTTAACTCAAGAAATTCTGGACAGTGTATTGTTGAACTCATAAAGGAACAACTGAGGGACCTGATCCCTTGACAGTCTCACAGATGAAAGTACAAGTCAACTCTACAGTTGTAAAAGTTGTGACAGAAAAGTGACTGCCTGCAACTGTACATGCTACAGTGCAGTAACAATGCAGCAGTCACTTCCTATTGGTTGAAGAGTGTACTATCTAGGTATGGGCATCCTCCTTGGGATGTCTTAGGGTTATAATATCTTGTTTGGAGACAAACAAGATATTCACTTGAGCATTAACTAAAAACATTCTCTCAAGCATTGAAGAGGGTTCTAGCATTGAAGAGGGTTCTAGCATTGAAGACTCAAGTGTGTCAAGAGCAAGAAGACAACTCCACTAAGACAGACCAGTTTCACCTTGTGTCGTTAGTGTCCTTAGATGAGTTGTATTCTTGCATTTTGTTTTTCATTGTATACTATCGGCTTTTGTAGAAGCAGCGTGTTAGGAATCTCTTAACCACAAATCTTGTGTGTTTGTGTTGTGACTAGTAGAGTCATAAGTGAAAAGTCTTTGTAACTAAGTGAGTGACAAAGTGGCTTGTAATAGGCATTACAAGTTAGTGTGTTAAAGTCTTTGTAAGAAGGTCATTACAAAGTGGCTTGTAATAGGTTAGATTACAAGTTAGTAAAGTTGAAATCCTACAAGTGTAGGTCGTGGTTTTTCTCCCCTTGAGTGGGATTTTTCGATAAAAAAATCCTGTGTCTTTTTACTACTTTCTTAGTGTACTCATCTGAGGGAACTGGTAGAGGATCAGGTCTCTCTACAGTTTGGTGGACTCACAGAAAATATCAAACTCCCCAAACTTAAGATTTTGCTTGTCCTCAAGCAAACAAGGTAATTCCCACCTCCACAAGAAATTGAAAGTAGAATTTCAGTTGTTCAAAAGTGACTTCATCAAGCTTCAATTGGGACTAACAATTACCCTCAACACAAATACATTATTGACAACATTATGCAATGACTTTCTGAGTTCCATAGATCTAATGTGACACCAAAGCTTCAAGAGTTGACTCAATTCATCAAAGAGCTTATCTCTCACGTGGGTCACTATGGATCCCAGACTCTTTCTCCTCTACTCTTCATGAGGTCATCTCACCTTATAGAATGTATGTTCAAAACCAGGATTCTCAAGAAGTGCGCTCATCACTCTCAAAAGGATGCCACAAGTCCGGCTCTAAGTACCATAGGCTTGCCCCACATGTAAATAACTACTAATGTAAGCTCACTCAACTTGAGATCCTATAGGGCATTAACGGGATGTAATAAAGGCTTTTAGGACCAAATTCGGACATAATGAACTATGACTGTCTCATCTTTCCTTAAGCACTCCATTTTAACAATTCGGCTCATGTTTTCTTGACTCTTTGAGTCATTTTATTCTTCCTTGGGGAACTTAGAGAGACTCATTGTCGCTCTTTCTTCTATTTAACGCTCACTTTTCTCCTTTTCTCATCATTCCAATCCCTTTCAACATTGTTTCATTGAATCCTTTCGACCTTTACTTTTCTTTTTGACATGTTTCTATTTGGCTTTTCATACTTTTCTTTGCCTTTCCTTGTCATCAATTCTTTTTGTTTTGAACCTTTCATCACTTGAATTTCCTTGTCTCTCCCCCAAACTTATGTTTTTGACTATTGTTCATCATGAATGCTAAGGAAATATTGGGTGCCAAGAGAGGGTCATTATAGAATGGATGAAGGCTTGTTATGCAGTTATTGAACGAAAAGGATTAGGCTCAAAGGGGTTGACTAAGGATATTATAATGGTAGACTATGGAAGTCTTCAAGTTTAATTGAGACCAAGGAGAGCCTATAATCACTTCTCAAGTCGAGCTACACTTAGAATTTCGCCTAGAAAACATTTGGGGCAAGTTCTAGACTTGTTGGCACGACACTTGGGATTGCAATTCAAAACCTCACCTCTCAAGCCACATGATTGTTAAAGAGAATAGAGTCGAGGGCCCACAACAACCTTAGCTTAGATTGAAAACTCACATATGGCTACAAACGCCACTTGATGACAATTTTAGACAACTCAAGACTCTAAGGATCACAACTAGAGCTAGTCTTGTCTACAACTTGTCTCTAACCATGAGGTCAAAGGTAAATATGCTGGTGCCAAGTGAAGCTTACTTGAATCACATTTATACGTTACTACCAAATAAAAGAAAAACAAAAACAAAAATAAAAATAGACTCAATCCCTTAAGAAGGTCGTCACGCTATCCATCATAGGGAAGAGACACCCGGTTCACACAAATTCCACCCTTGGAAAGAACCGTGGCATTAAGAAAACCAAAGGCTTATTGATAACGAAAAAGTAAAAAGAAGCTATAAGTTCAAAAAGAGGCTACTAAAGAAAATAAGAAGCTATACTATAAAGGAAAATTATAAAGTTATAAAGTAAAAATACGAAAAGTAAAATGAATATGTACAATAGGGGATTAAGACGAATATACATAAGAGGGGGATGAATATATACATGGAAATGTAACTTTATATACAAAGATAAAAAGTACGGAAGTAAAGTACGAGAAATAGAAAATAAAGAAAGGAAAATAGTGTCAAGAGTTATTATAGAGCAACATCATCAAATCATCAAAATCATCCCAATNCCCCCCCCCCCCCCCCCCCCCCCCCCCCCCCGAAATAAAAATTAGCATTTCCCTCAATGCTAAATGCAAAAAGAGAATATGGGAAGGGTAGAGAGTAAAAGAGAACTCCCTAAGGTGCCTCTGTCTGCATAGGAGTTGGGTCACTAGCAGGGTCAATGACTGGGTCCTGGGGCTGGGCTGATGCATCTCCCTCGGGATCCTCTAGTTGGATCTCCAAATCCTCAGTTTGGGGGATCACCCCTCTCCTCACAAGCTCACTGGTGGCCTCCTGCTCCGGCCTCTGCGATGGCTGCGCTGTCTGTGCTGCAGGAGCAGTCTCTCCTATGAGTAGGGATCAAGGGGAATATCACTCGTTGTAGTGAGCTTGACCACCTACTTCTTCAGCTCATCCTGACTATTCTTCATCTTCTTCACTTGCTTACCCAGGGACTTGATTTCCTTTACATGTGTGCCCATGGACTCCAGAATTTTCTTTTGATTTTCAACTAAACTCTTCAAAGTTTCCTCTAATGATGGAGGCAACTGGATCTAGGATGGGGCTGCCTGGGCTGCTATGACAATGGATGGAGCAGATAGCTTTCATGAAGCTACCTGCAGCCAATTGTTGATACCCGCCAATGTCTGGTTTACCCTCAGAGCAGTCTGAGGGTATGACGAAGAAGAAGGAACTGAGGTAGGAATGGAGGTAGATGGTCTGGAGGGAGGCTGTGGCATGGAAGTAGAAGACCTCTCAACAGTAGATGGCTCTAAACCTGTGGAAGCGGTGGCTTTGCTCTTAGACTTAGGGTTGTCCGGGACTTTCAAACTGTACCAGGAAAATGGAAACTTCGGCTTCACCTTGGTGTCATAGTCTCTTCCCTCAACTCCCTGGTCCTGAAAGTACATAGTAAGGAAGTTTGGGAAGGGATATGAATGCTCATCCTTTTTGATCGTCTTGTTAATCACCTTGGCCATGATATTCCCGACATTGATCGGGAACCCCGCCTTAATCGCCCCTACAATAATAGCACGGGAAAGTGGCATGTCACTGTCATGAGTAGTGGGGTCTATCCTGCTGCATACAAATGTGGACCAACCCTTTGCCTTGAAACTCAAAGTGTTCCTGAGGATAGGAACCCTTGCTGTCAGCCACGCTGGAGTAGTTCCGGGAATAGCAATCACAGAGGCTAGCCAAGGGCGAGCTAACTCATCCTGCTCCACCTTCTCCAGATCTTCATCATTGAACCCAGCATAATCATTGAGAGCTTTGCCATTGAATAGAATCTTCTTGTTTCGGATTTTGGTCAGGTATGTGCCCTGTTTGATGTGGGCGACATTGGCATAGAACTCCTTGACCACAAATTCATTGGCCTCTAGCAAGCTGCTGGTGAAGAACTTCCACCCCACCCTCTCGTTGAAGTGCCTTCTAACATTTGGGTTATGGGGTAGAAGGTCCCGCTCAATAAAATCCCTCTCTAATGTAAGTGACCTTAGAGGCCACCACTCTCTGAATTTGTGATAAGTTTTTTCACTCACGAACCAATCTTGCCATACTACCGGGTTTCGAGACCTCACCAGTCCCCCTGTCTGAGTGTCACCACTCCTGCCATCATCCGGGGCATCTTCATCACTATCGAGTTGTACTGGGGCAGGTGTTGTACTAGGGGCTGGAGGAGGTGGAGAATCACTAAGTCCCAAACTATCTGAAGAGCTGGATACAGAAGTTTACTGATTTACAAGGCGCCGGGGTTACTGTGCCTCCTCTTGAGCTGGGCCATTTCCCCCCTCCGAAGTT
Source organism: Nicotiana undulata (assembly GCA_005239495.1). NCBI lineage: Eukaryota > Viridiplantae > Streptophyta > Magnoliopsida > Solanales > Solanaceae > Nicotiana > Nicotiana undulata. The sequence goes on along the minus strand of ML271984.1, from coordinate 30,170 downwards.
TCCCGAGAAGGGACATACTCGCTACTCTCGGAGGGGTTTGGAGTAGGCCTCCGGAGAGTTTGATTGTTTCCAATTACCCTTCTCGTGGCTAGGGGTGCTGCTAATTGTTTTCCCCTTCCCCGTCCCCGAGAGGAATCTCCCCTTCCGGGTTATTTATCTTGGCCTCCTCTAGAAAGAACCATTGTCTGCAAACATAATCAGTGAAACTCATTAGCATTATTATTCAGTCTATCATTATATGTGAATGCAGATAAAGGTTGCAATAGATAAAACATAGAGGACCGTTGTCAACGGAAAAAGAAGCACGGCAGCGGACAGGCCACCGCTGACAACGGAGAATGGGGCGCGACCGCGGAAGGCTGGGGGTCAGACTACCCAGCCTCTGAACATACTCATCGCTGAACGCGGAAAATTAGGCACGGGTGCGTAAGTTCCACCGCCTGCAACAAAAAAAAGAGCGCAACCACGAAGTCATTATAACACTTATAAGAACTTATGTTTCGATGTCCGCAAAACCACAACCGTGGCCGTGGAAAGTTGACCGCTGACAACGGAAATTCCACCGTGGCCGTGCAAAATAGGCCACTTTCAGCTTATCAAAAGCACCTCACCGCTGACCGCGAAATTCAGGTCGCGGCCGCGGAATTTAAACTGAACGGGCAGTGAAGAACATCATAAACTAGGGTTTACACTTAGTGGATAATTGAAACAATTTAAGCAGTAAAGTGAAGAACCCCAACCCCTATTAGGCACCAAAAAACCATTACCCATTCATTTCTACCAATAATTAAACAAGTTCATGATATTAGGTCTATACTAACTCTAATTAGAAAGACAACAACAACAACAATAATTACCCAGTATAATCCCATCAAGAGGGGTCTGGGGAGGGTAGGATGTACGCAGCCTCACCCCTACCCTGGAAGAATAGAGAGACTGTTTCCGATTGACCCTCGGCTAAAGAAGATGAAGGAAGCCTTGATTAGAAAGAAAGGGTAGAAAATAAGAAAACAAAAGAGGAAGGACTACAATTAAACTAAGAGACTGAGCATATCAGTAGCTAGAATTGATGTAGGAAGTGAAGTTGTTAGATGAGATGAGTAGATGCACAATGGTGATGATGAACAATGAAAAGGGATGCTGTGGAATTCTAGAGTGAGAAAAGTATAAAAGGAGGAGGGCACCCCAATTTATACTAAAACCCTAGGCCTCCACCGACTCACCTGGCGTGGCAGCGGAATTTCACCGCTGACCGCGCTTTGCACAAGTTGAAGATCTGAGGCTGTAATTCCCCCGCTGGGAGCGTAAAAACAAACGTGGTCGCTGACAGCGGAATTTCGAACGCGGACGCGGAACAAACTTCAGAGAGTTACAATTTTGAGTTTCACAAGTCCGCGCCGCTGCACGATTTCTCCCCCGCGTGAGATCCACTGCTGACAGCGGAATTTTGAGCGATATCAGCGGTCCACTGCACACTTAGGCAATTCTCTCCAATATTTTTCCTGCACTGCATCAAACATTTCCTTCACAAATCTCACAACCAGTCAGTTCAAAAGAGCCTAATCTAAGTATAAAAAATGCAAAAGAAAGAAAAATCACTTGGGTTGCCTCCCAAGAAGTGCCTGATTTAACATCGCGGCACGACGTAGGTTGCCATCATCAATTGAACTTTATCAAAGCCACCACGCGGCTATCCTCAAACTTTCCCAAGTAATGCTTCACACGATGCCCATTCACCCGGAAGATTTCACCATTTGTTTTCTTTAAGTCAAGGGCACCAAAAGGTGTTACATGCACTACCTCAAAGGGACTACTCCATTTGGATTTTAGCTTGCCCGGAAATAGACGCAACTGGGAGTTGAATAGAAGGACCAAATCACCCTCTTTGAATTCCTTGTTCTTGGAATATTTATCATGCAAGTATTTCATCTTCTCCTTGTACAATGATGAGCTCGAATAGGCATGAAAACGAAATTCATCTAGCTCATCAAGTTGTTCCACACGGAGATTTGCTGCAACATCCCACTCAAGATTTAGTCTCTTCAAGGCCCACAATGCTTTATGTTCTAGCTCAACCGGCAAATGACACGCTTTACCATACACCAACCGGTACGGAGACATACCGATCGGAGTCTTAAATGTAGTCCTATAAGCCAACGGCGCATCATCCAACTTCCTTGACCAATTCGTTCTATTGGCATTCACCATTTTTGACAAGATGCTTTTAGTTTCCCTATTTGAAACCTCCACTTGCCCACTAGCTTGGGGCTGGTACGGAGTGGCGACCTTCTGATTGACACCATATTTAGCAAGTAAAGTATCAAATGCCCTATTACCGAAATGAGACCCCCCATCACTTATAATTGCCCGAGGTGTCCCAAACCGTGTGAAAATGTTCTTCTTGAGAAAAGATACTACACTCCGGTCTTCGTTGTTGGGCAAAGCCACGGCCTCGAACCACTTTGAAACATAATCAACTGCCACAAGAATGTAAGTATTGCCACACGAACTAACAAAAGGGCCCATGAAGTCTATGCCCCACACGTCAAATATGTCAACTTCAAGAATAGTCGTGAGGGGCATTTCATCCTTCTTTGATATTCCTCCCGCGCTCTTGCATTCGTCACATCTCTTGACAAGCTCACTAGCATCTCTATACAAGGTTGGTCAATAAAAACCACAACTAAGAACTTTGGAAGCCGTCCTCGCCCCACCGTGATGACCAGCGTAGGGAGAGGAATGACAAGCATCAAGAATGCTCATTTTCTCCTCCTTTTGGACACACCGGCGAATCACTCCATCATTGCAAATTTTAAACAAGTAGGGCTCATCCCAATAATAGTCCAAACTGTCCCGTTTGATCTTCTTCCTTTGGTTAGAAGAGAGATCACACGGGACAATGCCGACAGTAATGAAATTGGCAATATCCGCAAACCAAGGCATATCATTCATAGAAACCGAGAGGAGTTGCTCATCCGGGAAAGCATCATTAATTTCAAGACCATCTTTTGGCCTCCCTTGCTCTTCTAGACGGGACAAATGATCCGCAACCTGATTTTCACTTCCCTTCCTATCAACGATCTCAAGGTCAAATTCTTGAAGCAACAAAACCCATCTCATAAGTATAGCTTTGGATTCCTTCTTCGTCATCAAATATCGGAGCGCCGCGTGATCGGTGTGAACAATCACTTTGGCGCCCATGAGATAAGGTCTAAATTTCTCCACTGCGAACACAATTTCCAACAATTCCTTCTCCGTCACTGTATAATTAACCTGATCATCGTTCATAGTTTTGCTTGCATAGTACACCGGATGAAATATTTTGTTCACCCGTTGCCCCAAGACCGCTCCTACCGCAACATCACTTGAGTCGCACATAAGCTCAAAGGGAGAGCTCCAATTTGGTGCGGTAATGATTGGAGTGGTTGTTAATTTATACTTCAAGAGCTCAAAGGCCTTCATGCATTCTTCATTGAAGTCAAATTTTGCATCCTTCTCTAATAGCTTGCATAGGGGATTTACCACTTTGGAAAAGTTTTTAATGAACCTCCGGTAGAATCCCGCATGCCCAAGGAAACTTCGAACTCCCTTGACGGAAGTTGGAGGAGGTAACTTTGAGAACACTTCTATCTTAGCCTTGTCCACTTCGATTCCATCTTTTGAGATATTATGGCCGAGGACAATGCCCTCCTCGATCATAAAGTGGCATTTTTCCCAATTCAACACAAGATTTGTCTCTTCACATCGGGCTAGAAACTTATCAAGATTTTGTAAACATTCTTCAAATGAGTCTACAACCACGCTAAAATCATCCATAAAGACTTCAAGGAAGTCCTCCACCATGTCCGTAAATATCTCCATCATGCACCGCTGAAATGTAGCGGGTGCATTGCACAATCCGAACGGCATCCTAGAGAAGGAAAAGGTCCCGTATGGGCAAGTGAAGGTTATTTTCTCTTGATCTTCTGGGGCTATATGAATCTGATTGTAACCTGAGTACCTATCCAAGAAACAATAGAAGGCCCCACCCGACAAGTCTGTCTAGCATCTGGTCCAAAAATGGCAATGAAAAGTGATCTTTTTGGGTCATCTTGTTCAGTTTCCTGTAGTCCATACATACCCTCCATCCAGTCACGGTCCGAGTAGGTATCAACTCATTGTTCTTATTTTTCACCATGGTCATACCCCCCTTTTTCGGAACACACTGCACTGGTGAAGTCCATGCACTGTCTGAGATTGGATAGATAACCCCTGCATCAAGTCATTTGATGATCTCCTTTTTGACCACCTCTTGCATTACCTCGTTCAACCTCCGTTGATGTTCCACGGACGGTTTTGCATCATCTTCAATAATAATTTAATGCATGCAAAAGGCGGGGCTTATGCCCCGAATATCATCTAAGGTCCATCCAATTGCTTTCTTTCTCCTTTGGAGCACTTTAAGAGTGGAGTTTATCAGCACTTGGGTTAAACAAGCAGAAAGTATAACAGGTAATGTAGAAGAAGGACCCAAGAATTCATACCTGAGGTGTGATGGGAGAGGCTTCAACTCCAAGGTTGGTGGCTCCTCGATCGAGGGCTTTGTCGGTGGAGTCTTTCGATTTTCCAAATCCAAAGAGAGCTTACGGGGTCCATATGAATAGGATCCCATACCTTGCAATGCATTAGTTCCCTCAACCAAGCCATCTGTCACAACATCCTCTTGGTTCAATAAGACCGCTTCCATGGGATCTTCCACATTGATCATTGCACTTGTATCATCAATTATCACTTTTGTCACTAGATCCACAAAAGAGCACACCTTCGTACTATTTGGCTTCCGCATTGATTTGCATACATGGAAGAAAACCTTTTCATCGCCCACTCGGAAGGTGAGCTCACCGGCCTCCAAATCTACCAAAACCTTTCCTGTAGCTAGGAAAGGTCTTCCCAAGATAATCGACACCTCATAGTCGACTTCACAATCTAGTATCACAAATTCAGCAAGCAAGATAAATTTGTCGACTCGTATAAGAACATCATCAATAATACCCAGGGGTCGCTTCATTGTTCTATCCTCTTTTTGAAGTCTCATAGAAGTTGCTCTCGGTTGGCCAATTCCCAAAGTTTTGAAAACAGAGTAAGGCATCAAATTGATACTAACACTCAAATCACATAATGCCTTTGCAAAGTCCGCACTTCTAATGGTACAAGGGATAGTGAATGCACCGGGATCTTCTAGTTTGGGAGCCATCGAGTGCACAATGCACTAACTTGGTGGGTCATTTTGATGGTCTCGCGTTCCATGGATCTCTTTTTAGTCATCAAGTCTTTCATAAACTTGGCGTATCCCAGCATTTGCTCAAGGGCTTCCACTAATGGCACGTTGATTGATAAACTCTTCATCATTTCTATGAACTTCTTGAATTGATTATCATTTTTCTGCTTCGCCAATATTTGAGGATAATGCGGAGGAGGCCTAGGAAATGTGGCCTTGGCTTTTGGCACGACCAGCTCTGGAATGTCTATCACGTGTTCCCTAGGCGGGTTCACGTCATTTTGCGTCTCCTTCTCATTGTCATTGATGTCAATCCTCACCTAACCATTCAATTGCTCTTCACTCACTTGCTCAACCACTAAAGGAACATCATCATGTTACACTTCATCATCATCACACACAACCCTCTTTTACTTGGAGAAACTTGCTTCACCACCTTTTCCACTCCTTGTGGTCACTGTCATTGCATGTCCGGTATTGTTATCCCGAGTTCGCTTCTCCCTTGTGATCGACAACTTGGTGCGTTTTAATACTGGTCCTTGGTGAATATCGACCACTCCAACAATCATTTGAATAACGTGTTAAGGTTATTATTGCTCGTTATGTCTGTTGGAATCTTATTTCTGAAGTGATTCTTGGCTCGATCACTTAAGAATTCCCGAAGATGCCCATCGTTGAACAACCGGCCTACTTCCTCCCTCAGTTTTCTGCAATCTTCTGTAATATGGGCATGAGTGCCATGATACTTTCACATCTAGTTGGGATTTCTCTAGGCTGGATCGGTCTACAGAGGTCTAGGCCATCTAGTATCCTCGATGAGACCGATAGCCGATACGATGGCGAATGCATCAACATTGAAGTTATATTCTGACAGCCGTGGTGCTTCTTTGGGCCCGACATTCCTGTCGAAACCATTCTTGCTCATGAGCCCTCGAGAGCTCTGGACTCGATCATTTCTTATTTTACCTCGAATAGGGTTGCGCCCAGGTCCGTTGCCTCTACGATCTCCAATATATGGCTGGTAACGATCCGTGTTTGATCGTGGTTCTCGGTCGATATCCCTTTTGACTCTGTCGATGGGCTTGATAGGATAAACGAACCTGGAAGGACTCCCAGCTGGTCGTCTTCGACTCTAATTTTTGATCGGTACCGATTATGCACATCGGCTCAGGTAATAGTTGAGTATTCAATCAAGTTCTTCTTGAACTGCTGTGAAGCCGTACATTTAGTCCTTGAGTGAAGGCTTGAACGACACAATCATCAGCGACCGGTAGTATATCCATTCGTTCCATTTGGAACCGAGACACGAACTATCTGAGCATCTCGTTAACTTTTTGTGCTACCTTGAAGAGGTCCGATTTCCTAGTCTCGACCTTTATGGCTCCGGCGTGTGCTTTGACAAAAGAATCCGCAAGCATAGCAAAAGAATCAATAGAGTTGGGTGGCAGATTATGGTACCATATCCTTGCTCCCTTAGACAGGGTCTCCCCGAATTTCTTTAATAATACGGACTCGATCTCATCATCATCCAGGTCATTCCCCTTAGTCGCACATGTGTAAGAAGTGACATGCTCGTTGGGGTCGGTTGTTCCATTATACTTGGGAATTTCTGGCATGCGGAACTTCTTGAGAATCAGTTTAGGAGCCGCACTTGGGGGGAAGGGATTTTGTACGAACTTCTTTGAATCCAAACCTTTCAATATCGGTGGTGCCCTCAGGATTTGATCAACCTTGGAATTATAGGTTTCCACATTCTTGTCATTTTCTTCAATCTTCTTTTCCCCCGATTCCATTCGCTCTATTAGTTCATCGAGCATCAGCATGATTGCGGGATCAGTCCCTGATTCATTTTCGTTCGATCTCCTCGACACTGATTCGTCCTTGTGAACAACTTACTGGGACGACTCGGGCTCGATCCTTCTCGGTGCATGGTTCTGGTTTTGGAGTTGTGCTATTGCAGCTTGTTGAGCCTCCAACATCTCGAATATCACCCGTAGGCTGATTCCGCCTTCTTCATCTCCCTGTGTGCTCTGACCGGCCGATCGAACATCTCTATGGACGCTACTCTCGGGATCGACGGCAAAATTTGCATTAATGGCAACATGGGAGCTGACGTCGATTGGGTCTACGGTTGGAACTCCATCGAGGTCAACTGGAGGTACTTCATTCCCTGGGGCGGCTATGTTGTCATTTTCGTTATGGTGACCGAGGTCATTGTCCATGTGTACGGGTGCTGCTTGACAATTTGACATGTTGGTCATGGAATCAAAGATACTCACAGGAACAAGTGTAAAATAGTGTGTGTTACGAAGGTGAGTACCAGACAATCACTATTATCCTTAGCCCCGCAATGGGCGCCAAAATGTTTATCCTAAAAACGGGTAACAATTGAACTTATACGTGATTTTATGGACACATGATTTTACTTGGCACACACTGAGAAAATATTTAAATTGATATTGAAATTGACTGTAAAGAGAAATAAATGCAAACCAAATGAAACGTATAACATTGGCCCTCGAGCTAGGTCACCCTCGAACCAAATAAGGATTCTACTGAAATATGAACCAAATGTAACACATTATTGAAAGCTGAAGAGAAGGTAGTATCTTGCTTTGTATTGCGTAAATGTAATGATGATTTACAAATGATCACACCTCCTTTATATAGTAGGGGAGTCCTACTATTGTTACAACTCTAAATACAACAAGAAATCCCATGATTGGCTAATTAATCGGCCTAATCTTGATACATGCCGAGATTTCTGACGTGATCCTTGCCCGATTACAGATATTTCGGGTTACTATTACTTGACTAGGTAAACTTCTGTTGGTCTTGTTCGATCTCTATTTAGCTTTGTCTCTATCTTGGCCGATCTCGACCTTGATCGGTCTCTGGATTACGAGCTACGCAATCTAACTCCGCATTATGGTTTGATATAACACGAGGCCAAACCTTGATCTATCATGTTCCAGCCTCGATTAGTCATACGAAAGGGAAGCCCATTTTGACAGTATACAGTCGCCACTCTTCACTAAAAGTTTTACTGTTGTTTTTCTTCTTTTCCTGAAGCGAAAGAAAAAAAAATTGAAATTATTAGTGAAGAGAAACAAATTTCTAGTAGTACTTTTAGTCAAATTTTCTTTCCACTTCAACCTATAAATTTCTCCAAAAATGAAAAAAGTTCATATATTCAAGCCAATTTTTTCATTTAGTTGTCTCCACCTCCCTCCCTCCCCCCCTCAAAAGAAAAAAAAAAGAACAAAAACAAACGGTATTTGAATGAGGTTATAAGTTGGTGAAATTAATTTATATTTTTTTGTTAGTTTATTTACAATCGAAAATTACAAATAAGTACTTTTAATATTTACCTAGCGCATAAATACTAACTCCCCCTCCATTCTATTTTTTCCATCACTAGTCATTTTTTAAGTAAAGATATTTTGAAACTTAAGTTTTTTTTCTTTCCAAAAATACATTAAGGACATTTTAGTTATTTTGAAAAGTACTAATAAGAATATTTATTTATAGGCATTTTATAAATTGCCATTAACTTTGTGATCTTGTAGTAGCCCAAAGAAAGAGAGAGAGAGAGAGAGAAGGGGGAAGATGAGAGGAAGAGGGAGAAAGCAAATATTGGTGGGACTTGGTCTTGTTATGGTTATGGGTTTAGCTGTTTACTTAAGGCTTTGGACTATTGACTACCGTTTCTCTTCTAATGAAACTGAATTACTCAGGTACTCTTCTTTCTTGCTTAATCCTTAATAAAAAGATCATGTCTTTGCACCCAGAAATGTATCAACAAAATAATTGTTAAATGTTTTTTTTTTTTTACTTTGTTTTGTTGCTGAGAAAAATTGGGTAATGTTCAAGAAACAGAAAGGATTAGTTGGGTAGGTTGATTAGTCTTAACTCTTAATCAAGAATATTAAAAAGCACCAACCTTTATTTTTGTATCATATGAATTTTGGGTTTCTTGTTTCTGTTCAATTTTGGTCTTGCTTGAATGACCAGCAAAAGGAAAACCAATTTGGACTGGATTACCAATTGAGGTAGGAAATGAAGATATCAGAAAATAACTTTCCCTTTGCTTTTGCACTATCTTCTTGATTCTGGTTGCATTTCTGAATGTAGATTTGTTTCTGAGCAGAACAGATGTGTTTTTGTGTACACCATTTAGTGTCATTTGAATTCAATGAAGGGAATTGAGGGAAATGTTTAATGTAAAATATAGGAGTAAATGGCCTCATAGGTTATTAATTTTTAGCTTTTCTTTGTGTGTCACCAGGGGCGAAGCTAGGATTTGAACCTTTTGGGTTCGAAATACAATCATTTTAAAGTTATTGGGTTCTAAATTATTTTGTACATATTCATTGAATTTCTTAATACAAATATAGCGTCTGAACAAAAGCTACTGGGTTCGGCCGAACCCGCACACAGCAATGTGGCTCCGCCCCTGTGTGTCACCCTTATAAGGTTGTGAATTGGAATACAATATGCTCATAACATTTCTAGTAAACTAGTTCTAATCAGGTATATGCTAATAAAAACTACCCTATAATCAAAACCCAAGACAAGTCACCAACTAAAGCATTTGCGATAGGGTTCAGGACGGGAACCAACCGAAAACCCAAACCGCTTGATTGACCCCATCATAGTCCATTTGTTAAGGTTAGGGATGTTTGGAACCAATCAGAAGTGCAAACTGTGCAAGCGAAGCCAAGAAACGGACCGCAGCGCAACGAGTAGGACTCGTGTCGAAGGAGTTTTGAGCATGAACTTACACTCATGCAGTGGAAAGGATCCGCAAGTCTTGAAGGAGCTACCAACCACCCGAATCACTGTAGCAAACCTTCTCTTTATTCAATGGATAGCACTTATTCTGTTAACTTTAAGTTGCAGAGCCAAAATCACTTTCCAAGTTAAGTAGCGAGTGAACAACAATAACAACTAAGTCTCAATCCCAAACAAGTTGGGGTCAGCTATATGAATCCTCAGTCCTCATTGACCATGTACCCGATTTAAATTCATCTCAAACTAACATTTTACAAAATAAAAATGAAAAGTATTAGTGGTTCTCCATATTTCCTACTGCCACAAGAGTAGTGATTGAAATGAATAAGAAATTGTTTTTAAGGATTGAGGTTTTTAGTCATCACATTCTCAGCACAAGTTTAAAATTGCTGGCATCAAACATATGATCATTTTTAGATTAAAAATCCAACTTTCTCAATAATATAGAATTTCGATGCCATGTAATGCTTAGCCAAGTATTCTGTTCCTGGTTTCTTGTAGGAGACAGTTTGATCTTGCCAGTAGAGAAGCAATGGACGAATCGGCAGTGTGGAGGAAAAGATATGATGACGAGCAAGTGAAATCTACCAGCTGCCAAAATGAACTGGTTAAGGTAGGCATCTTCTATTCAAAAGCAATAATACTTTGGTGAGAAATTCACCAATATACATTTGATATAAGGATTTAATATATCTTGCGAAGCCCTTGAATTGCTGTTATACTATTTTCTGCAACATAATATCCTGTCTAATGACAATCAATGATGGCATGCGTAAGATAACACCGTGTTTCCTTATTAACTATGTAACGTATTACCTATTCACCTTAATCAAGAACATCAACTAGGCAATCACATATTTAACAAAATAAACAAACAAATAAATAAAAAGAAATATTCACCTTTTCTCGTATGATACATCGGTCTAGAAAAATGATTGTACCTATAACACTATGTCTAAGAAGATTTTGAGTTTACTGTTTCCCGTGAGTACATACATTTCGATGGTAATGGCCTCTTCCTTTCTCTGCAGCATGAGTCCTGTCTTGTCAAATGAATTTCGTAAGTCCCAGGTGGTCAATAAATATAGTAGAAGCGATTTCTCCGTGTAGTTCAAGCCTGACAATATTAAGTGATGCAATATGCTGCATTGTTGCTGAGTTGTTCATTATTCTCTATTGCTTTATTAGAACAGATTTGATACAAAAAGTTACAGTCCATTTTCTCCTTTTTCACTTAATGATTGTAAAAACCAGGTATTCAGGCTTGTGCATTTCCTTCACTGCTTTGGCCATGTGCAGCTTTTCTTGTCATGCATTTCTTTATTAGGTCTTTAGTTGATGGCCCTCAGTTTTGGGACTCCAGATCCTTTTTCATCTTCAACCGTTAGTTTTCATATCTAGCTAAATGAATTTTGCACACCAAATTGCATTTTTTGATAAATTTTCTATGGTGGTCTCAAACAACCCGCCACCAGCGCCACTCCAACAAATAAAAAGAAAACAAAGAGAAAAGAAAAAAAGAGCAGTGGAGCTTTCATTTGTTTTTGTTCGTAGAAGAAAGAAAAAGAAGGCTCAGATCAATTTTTTTTTTTTGTGTGTGTTGTGATATTTTGTCCCGTTTTTTATTTTCCTTCCTCTGTGACACCACCAGTACCGAATCAATTTCTACTAAGAAAACAGATGTGTTCCTTCTGAATAGCTAAATGAGAATCTGGTGAAAATATGCTAAAATAGTCAAAATGAATGAAAATGTTCAATTCAATAAAAAGAGAATTTTCTTTTTCCGATTCATTTTCTTTCCTTAGAACATGATATGCTGAAATCTAGATCCACTCAAATCTAGATTCTTGTAATTATGATTCAAGTGAAGAAAAAGTAAGCCTATTTATTTCGGCCTTTAAAGCCAGTAGTTCTAGCGGTCGACTCGGTTCTTTCAAATTGTTTCTCATTATTGAGAAAACGTAACGAGCTTGTTTTATAGCAAGAGAAATTAATCCTTGTTGTTTCAAGGTCAACCTGGAGCCTTCTTTTCGTATACCCTACTCCTGCGCCCCTCAATCCCATATCTACTACTTATTCCTTGTTCACTAATAAATCGGCTAATTAAACTCATGTTTCTATAATCAATTTGATCCCCTATGGAAACTTATCCCAACTGCGATCACTTTTCTATCAGCTCAAAGAGGACCTGAATCATCAAGTGTTGACTCAATCAACGACTTTGCCACATCCTCGCCTAATAGCACCGCTGGACATGACTGAACAATTTATGGAATCTACCCTTTCCTGTAGTATTTAGTCTTCCGATGGATTTATATCTAAATTCTTACAGACCGTTTATACAGTTTATGGAAAATAGATTGAAATGGAGAATGTATATTTTTCTTCTCCTCTGCTTCCCCGCCCCATTCTGTGAATCCAAAAGAACAACAAACCAAAAGAAAAGATTTGAGTCAATGTTTGTCTCATTTTGATTTACCTTGGTTGATTATCAAGGAGCATAAGAGTAAAGAGGTGTCAGCTCAATTTTGATCTAATGGACAACAGTACTATGCTGAGTAGTGGAGGAACAAAAACTTGCCATTTTGGGAAGAGGTTAACAGTTCGGGATGCACTAAAATGGGAAGTAGGTTGATTAAAGAGGCAGCTCAGAAAAGAAAGGAACAATTTCTTTTTGAGGTTTTCATTGCTAATTTTTCACCTAGGAAGTAGATCATTGAAAAACATCTCCTTTTCCTCCAATGCTGTGGTCGTCTGACCACTAAAAAACCACCTGAAAGCCACTAAGAACGAGCTTCATATTGAAAGGATGTCATTTTGCAATTTTTATTTAGCCTAGAGCTAGCCTTGCATTGTACTTTTGACTGTCAAGAGTGGAAATTTTGTTTAAACTCCATGGGTGATGATGAGAAATGATTAGAGGGCGTGGAGAAGGTTGTAAACTAGTGGGATTTTAATTTGTTCTGTTGTGAGTTTCTGGAAGAAAGGTTATGGAGTCACTGTGGAGAAAAAGAAAGTGCGGACGATGCGCAGCCATGGTGGTTTAAGGGTGGGTAAAAAGGGAAAGGGGTAAAGAGGGGCTGGTCAAATTATAATTAAATATAACTAGAGATGTATCATCCGATCAGAAGATGACATGTGTGTAGTTTGAACTAAAATTTCTCTCACCTTGCCACGGTGGAGCATCGTTAAAAAATAAAGGTACTTTTGATTACTTTGCTAATGATAGGGATAAATTTGAACGAAAAATATAACGGACGGTAAAGAGTTTAAAGATTACAGGTGGCAGCCCGCGTTCACGCAAGGTCCGGGGAAGGGCCACACCCAAGGGGTGTGATGTAACTCTGATGCTTGCATCTGAGGCTGATTTCACAACTCAAACGTGTGACCTACACTATAATATGTCCCCATCACTGATGCATTGTTTCTGTTTTTTGCTATTGGCTTGCACCTCCTTTGCTAGTTTGTTAACTTGTGACCTTTTGTGTAGATTAAGCAGTTGTTAAAGGAGGATGGTGCTACTGGCAGTAAGAAGAAGTTGGACTTGCTGCAAAAGGTGAATGTTTGAGGCAATTTTCTTGTTGTCTCTTTGTAACGTCGTCGCCGTCTTCTTCTTTAATGCTTATTATCATTTTCACAGTTAAGTTAATACTTTGTCGATGATGTTTGATTTCACCAGGAAAACATTGACTTACTTGAACGACTCGAATCTTTGAAACAAGAGCTTGAATCTGAGAAGTTGAAATGTAGTATGAGACAGATATGACTTCACCTGAAGCCTGGTGGTCTGGAGAACATTCAGAAGTTGATTACTTGCCAAATTAATTTAACTGGAGGATTATCGTTCATGGGCAAGGTTGCAGTCCTTAACCAAATTCACCCGATTGGTTCAGAATTTTGCTAGATTATGCTTTCGAGAGGCATGTCATTTATGTATTTATTTGGATGTGAATTAGATACATTGGTTAAATGATGGTTTGCAGCTTCCATCCAAGTTTTGGCCTCCCTAGATTAAGTTATGGCCATTTGAGGGGACTGAATACTCTTTTTTGTTGATGATGATTGTTACTTCTTGTCAAGTCCGCACAGGCATTTTTGTTAAATCTTGACTTGTATAGATTTGACCAAAAGAAATTCAGTCGGAGATAAAAATGCTTCCAGGAAGTGAAATTACTTTGTTCAATAGAATTATTAGACAGTGTTTGTGAGCTGATTATTAGTTCTTTTGCATTATTATGTGTATGAATCAAATTTTCTACACTGCCAAAAAATTGAAAATTAGTACATAATATCAAGATAGTATTATAACGAGCATTTGACACGCTCTATTAGTTAACATTGAGAAGATCTAACCACTAAACGATATATACATTCTGTTTCTTTTAATTTTTGTAATCTAAAGTACTTCTATATAATTACTAAATATTTACATTTTTGTAAATCTTTGATTCTTCCGATAAAATATGAACTCTAATGTCTGATTTTAGCTGAATATTATGGACCTTATCCTTAGCTGGAAAGTATATTCGTAAATGGGGCAAACGTATGTGAACCAATAAAATCTGAAAACACCATACGTAAACATATAGATTCATAATTGGTTAGACAACCAAGGAGTTGCAGAAATATGCTCACAGCAAACTAAGAAATGAAACACAGAAACTAAATTTATTCAGATAAAGACAGCAGCTAAAAACAACTGTCTTAAACAACACGTAACCAATGCCATCAAAGGCATAGCAAGCATATCAACAGCTTAAACACAATGCACAACAAAAGCCACTAAAGGAAAGCACAGAAGTCTTCAAGATCCTTAAACAGGACTCCTAGCAAATGCAACAGATGAAAGCAAGCATGGAATTAACTTCTTAAAAGCCACCACGGAGACGAAGCACGAGGTGAAGGGTGGATTCTTTCTGGATGTTATAATCTGCAAGGGTACGACCATCCTCCAGCTGCTTACCAGCAAAAATCAACCTCTGCTGATCTGGTGGAATACCCTCCTTGTCCTGAATCTTTGCTTTCACATTATCAATAGTATCAGAGCTCTCCACCTCCAAAGTGATAGTCTTCCCAGTTAGAGTCTTGACAAATATCTGCATCCCTCCCCTCAAACGGAGAACCAAATGCAACGTGGACTCTTTCTGGATATTGTAATCAGCAAGGGTCCTCCCATCCTCAAGCTGCTTACCAGCAAAGATCAATCGCTGCTGATCTGGTGGAATCCCTTCTTTATCTTGGATCTTCGCCTTTACGTTATCAATTGTATCAGAACTTTCGACCTCCAAGGTGATCGTCTTCCCTGTCAAAGTTTTCACAAAAATCTGCATGCCACCACGCAGACGGAGGACAAGGTGAAGGGTGGACTCCTTCTGAATGTTGTAGTCGGCAAGAGTGCGCCCATCCTCAAGCTGCTTTCCAGCAAAAATCAACCTCTGCTGATCTGGAGGGATGCCTTCCTTGTCCTGGATCTTCGCCTTAACATTGTCAATGGTGTCAGAGCTCTCAACCTCAAGAGTGATGGTCTTCCCAGTCAAAGTTTTCACAAAAATCTGCATGCCACCACGCAGACGGAGGACAAGGTGAAGGGTGGACTCCTTCTGAATGTTGTAGTCGGCAAGAGTGCGCCCATCCTCAAGCTGCTTTCCAGCAAAAATCAACCTCTGCTGGTCTGGAGGGATGCCTTCCTTGTCCTGGATCTTCGCCTTAACATTGTCAATGGTGTCGGAGCTCTCAACCTCAAGGGTGATGGTCTTCCCAGTCAATGTTTTTACAAAAATCTGCATCCCACCGCGTAGACGGAGGACAAGGTGAAGGGTGGATTCCTTCTGAATGTTGTAGTCGGCAAGAGTGCGGCCATCCTCAAGCTGCTTTCCAGCAAAAATCAACCTTTGCTGGTCTGGAGGGATGCCTTCCTTGTCCTGAATCTTCGCCTTAACATTGTCAATGGTGTCGGAGCTCTCAACCTCAAGGGTGATGGTCTTCCCAGTCAATGTTTTTACAAAAATCTGCATCCCACCACGTAGACGGAGGACAAGGTGAAGGGTGGATTCCTTTTGGATGTTGTAGTCGGCAAGAGTGCGGCCATCCTCTAGCTGCTTTCCAGCAAAGATCAACCTCTGCTGATCGGGAGGGATTCCTTCCTTGTCCTGAATCTTAGCCTTGACATTATCAATAGTGTCGGAACTCTCAACCTCGAGAGTAATGGTTTTTCCGGTGAGCGTCTTTACAAAGATTTGCATCTGTAATTACACCAAATAAAGGGGCGTTAGACAGAACAGAAAACTTATCATATTTCATATTTTATTAAACTAACAGAAGCAGAACCAAGATGAAGCATATACAAATATTGTGTATAATTCCCAGATAAGAATACTAAACGGGCTTGAGATTTTGTATTAAGTAACAGTATTCACATGAAAAAGTAAAATATGATATGCAAAACCAAGAGCTATCAGCATAAGATATGAAAGAAATACTTCACTCAGTACATCTGACCTATTTCAACCTGGGCGAAAATATTCTGAAATTTAAGTACAATGCTAGATAAGAATAGTAACAGAATGGACTGCATTTCAAAGAACAAAAGCTTTTCACTCTACAGTAATATGTTTATATAAATATACAAGGGCTAAGCTTCTGAATCACATGAAAATTTTGAACTAATACAATCACATTATACAGAACAATGCTCCAATATTGTCGTTCAGCCAACATACTTATATGCTGAAAGAAAGCTTTGGTTCAATAATCCAGGGCTCAACATCAAATACACCACAAAAGTAGTGACAACTTTTAAAAAAGACCCCCAAGGTGTGAAGATAGAGAGGCCGTTTCTAATAGACCCTCGACTCAGGAACTTCTTTTAATATGTCCGTCTAAATTGCTTATATCATATTATAAGTAATATCCCGCACCATGTTATGATCCATTGCAAGGTATGGGACTTGAGTCCCACGTCGGTATGAAAATGTACTGATGTGGGTTTATATAGATAGCTAGCTTTTGGAGGGCGGTTCTCCCTAGGTTGTATCAATGGTATCATTGATGGTATCAGAGTCATCCACCACCCTCCGTGCCAGCCGGTATTAATAGCTAGCTTTTGGTGTGGGGTTTATATAGCCTTGGGCTCTCCCACCTTAATAGATAGCCTTAGTGTCAGTCATCACCTAAGGTCTTAGTGTCAGTCACCACCTAAGGTCATTGCACGTTTTGTCAGCTTTGGCCAGAAAACTGATTGAAGAATTCATTAATAACTCGATCAGCTTTTATATCCCACCCGGTATAGATCTAATTGACGACACTAAAACTAAAACACCCATCAATTCATGTTCTCACTAATAAAAAAACAGCACATACACACATGAATCAAGACCCAAACACCATCGAAATTCACATCGAATCAAGACCCAAACACTACGTCTAAATTCACACCGAAAATTAGTTAGTTCGATCCTCCTACCAGACCGAAAAGGTTCACTGGGAAGGAGTACAAGATTTTGACCCCATTATAAACAATACTAAACTAAACTTACCCTAAAGAGGATTAATTGATATATCTAGTCATCTAATAAACAACTCAAACAAATTAATTTGAAGAATTAACAAAAAAAAAATACTTGAAAGCTCATTAGGGCCTCGATCAATATTAATCCATGTTCTCACACCATGGAAAAACACATACTAATATTTAAAAAAAATATCTATTAAGCAACACATATACACATGAATTAAGATCCAAACACGAACTAAATTAACGTATTAACACAACAACAAAAAAAGGATTAAAAGGGGAATAAAAGCGTGAAGAATTGGTACCTTGAAAGTTTTTTGGGAATCGGAAAAGGAGAGAATAGAGAGCTTTGTTAGAGAAGGAAACTGTAATCAACAATGAGAAGAATGAGAGGAAGAGAAAGGAATTAGGCCTTTATATAGCAGCTGATGGCCGACCTTAAACCTATAAAATATCGGGATATCGCCACTTTCTTTTCGGTGAAAGTTTGGTAAACCACTAAATAATTTTATTATATATTTTATTTTTCTACAACCACTAATAATTATCCATTAGGAGTATAATTTATTGATTAGGAGACAAGTTCCATAAAATTCTTTTTCCCCAATTTCTTTTCTTGTTTTTTGGACGAATTTCCCAATTCAGGTAATAAATAACTCATTGCAGCTTGTTGGAATGATTGTTATTTATCGTTTCATACTATATCCTATAATATTATATTATATCGTATCATTTTTGTATACAATATTTGAATAGATTATATTGTATCATCATTTCATGATGTCATGCACCAACAATATGAAAAATAAACTTGTAATATTATTAAAAAAAAGGAGAGAGGTAGAATTATTATACAAAAAGGTAGGGTAAAGGATATAATAGGATTATTTAATAATAAGGAAGGACATGATAAAAGAAAAATAATGTAACAATGCGACCACACCAAATCGATTGTTTCATAAAATGGCACATTTTATTACATAACGATGAATTTAACGATACAATACAATAAATCTAAGTAACAGTCAAAATAAATATTATATTTAAATTAACAATACGATACAACAGAATAAGTAACCATCATCCAAACAAGCACAAAAATTGAGTGGACTCGAACATTATGCTGTAAATATGTCTTACAAAAATTGATATATGAATAAAAAGAATTATGAATTCATAATTTATATTAGATATTGAGTAATTCGTAAACAATAAATTATTGACTATTTTAAATTAACGGTGTCGACAAAAGAAGTATCAAAGAGGCAAGTTGGACTTATTTATTAATTTTTTAAATTTAAATACTACTAATAACAAGGATAGCCAATTTGAGGAACTTGTATAACTTTCTGTTCTCCTATTCCTACTTGCTAATTTATTAATATTGAGGATAAGGATACGTTTGGCCCATTCACAAAGCTGATTACTATACAAAATTTCACAAAGTAATTTTAAAATTTTCATCTTTGTGTCCCTTTTGATTATACTGTTACTTCTATAATTGATTCTTCTGGAAGCATAATTATTAGACACTACTGAGGCCTCATTTGTTTGCATTTAATGGAGGTCTGGATCTTAATTAGTCAAATTTAAAACATTAAGTACATTTGTGTTTTAAAGTCTGAATCTTAATTATTCAGATCTTAATCATTAAGTGTATTTGTTTTTTATTTAACAACCACTTAATAGGTCTGAATACGTTTGTATGATTAAGATCTATAACAGAAACTTAATTTCATTAAGATGCTATCACATATTCATTATTAAGTGCTGACGCCGCCTACAATTATCAACTACCACCATGTCACCACCACCACCATACTCAACCACTACCGCCACCCCTACCACCACCACCTCCACCACGCCATCATCATCCTCAATCATAGCCGCCACCATTATAGACCATCACCACCATTCCGACCACCATATATCATTCTCTCCCACAATAAACACTTATCCACCTCAACTACCACAATAGACCACCCCATCACCATCAACAACTACAACCAACACTGCCCATTATTATAACCTACCACCACCCACCTACCACCTTTCTCAGTCACAAATAGTACCATCACCCGCTATTATTAACTATCACCACCCACCACCACCATCCTCAATCATAATCGTCACCACTACCAATCACTACTAGCTACCAGTGGCGAAGCCAGAAATGTTTCTTAGGGTGTTCAAACTTGAAAGTAGTAAAAATAAATTTCCAGACAAAGGGTGTTCAATATATGTTTTATACATTTAAAATCAATATTTTATTTATATACAAGTATAATTTTTCGTAATATTTCCGCGAAGGTGGCTTCGCCCCTGCTAGCTACTAGCATGAACCACCATCATCAACCAAAACTACCACCAACCACCGCCTCTAGTCGGCATTTACCCGTTAGCCATCACCACCACAACTATCATATTTTTAAAAATTATTATATTTTATTGATAGAATATTAGATTAGTTAGTATTTCATTTTAGATTTTATGTTTATTAATTTTCAAATAAAGATAAATTTTATACATTCAGATGTTAAAAATCAAACAGTCTTAATTATTTTTATTCAAATCTTAATATACATTTAACATATTCAGATGTGTATTCAGATCCAGACGTGTTAATCTTAAAAAAACAAAACAAATGAGGCATGAGACACTGTATCAATTATTCTTGTTTTTTTGTAGTTTACTTCTATGGTCTCAATTAAAAGTTTTCAATCTATTTGAATACCATTTTAAGGTAGGAATATGTTGATCTTCAAAAGTTAAAATTGCATCTGGTCACTTACTAGTGATACTTTCATATCCAGATGTGGAAAAATATGAGCAACATAAAACTAATATATTTAAGATGCTGGAGCTGGCCAAAATTGTAAAATAGCCACTTTTAACTCTTGCTATTTGAGTTAAACCGGCATCGAAAAGGTGTATTTAGTCACTTCTCACGTGAAAGAATATTTGAAAAAATTTCTCCTCGCTAAATTACGAAAAACTTCAAGAACAATTACTAAAGTTTGTATATTTTGTTACATCTAAGTTTCAATAATGACAATAGTGCAAATTTAATTGTATCTATTTGATTGCAGGAAATTAGGAAGTATCACTATTTCAAAGGAAGTTCTTATGGTAGGGACATAAAAAAGGAAACGAGATCAAAGACAACATAGAAAGTCAAAGCCATCAAAAAGTAAACAAAATCAAATCCAGTCGTCACAGTTTCAATTAAAGGACTTCGAGGCTCGCTCAATAAGGAACACATGTCAAGTACATCTACAAAGGACTATCAGGCCATACTTCAGGACTAAAGTAGAATATGAAAATTGATCAACCAAATCGAAGCCACAAATCACTCCCTGAAATATGGATATGAAAGGGGAAGGACGTAAAAGAATCCAGCCCAGCCCATGTGCAGGATTCAGAGTCAAACCTTTGGGTCAAATCTCTTAGAGGATTTGTGCCTCAATCAAAGATCAATCTGCAACGTCTATTCAAACTCTCCTATAAGAAGACTGGCAAACTCAAGAAGAAGACTTACGCAACTACACAAACTGTTTCTAAGCCTTTCTAATTCTTAGTACAAACACTGTATTCTTGAGTCTACAAGTGTCACAAAAGATTGGAAGAGTTAGAACACAAAAAGAGAGTTGTGTCAACATTATAAAAATCATTTTTGCTGAACATCATTGATGGTGAACGTACTAAAACCATCACTAGTGTAATCATTTATCAAAGATCTAAGGGAACCCTTGTGACCCAAGGGAACTGGACGTAGGTACCACCAGTATAAAAGTGTTGTGCCTTCTTTACCTTTCTGTTTGTTTAGTTCATTCCTACCGAAATTATTCACTGTGCAAAGTCTAGTCGACTAAACTTAGACTTAGTCAACCAACATTTTTAATCGGCTACAATTCACCTCCCCCCCCCCCCCCCCCCCCCCCCCCCCCCTCTTCTNNCCCCCCCCCCCCCCCCCGTACTTTCAATTGGTATCAAAGTCAGGCTCACAAACTTTGCTTAACAGCTAGTGAGGAAAAGATCATGGGATCAAACACAGTCGTTGGAGTGCTATTTCATAAGGGAACCTCTCAGGTACGACCTCCATATTTCAATGGGCAACACTTTTCTCACTGGAAAATACGTATGAAAACATACACTATGTCATATGACATTAAAGTTTGGCGCGTGATAAAAAAGAGAAACTTTCCAATTCCGCCAAAGAAATATGAAAATGGTCAAGTCATAGTATCAACTAATCCACTTGACTTAGATGACTACACTGATGAACAATCAGCCATCATAACAGTGAATGCCAAAGCAAAAAATCTGATGTACAATGCATTAAGTGGAGAAGAATATGAAAAGATATCAAGTTGTGAAACTGCTAAGGAAATGTGGAATAAATTAGAGGTCACGTATGAAGGAACCAACAAAGTGAAAGAAACAAGGATCAATCTTCTAGTTCGAGACTATGAATTATTTAAAATGAAGGATGGAGAATCAGTAGAGGAAATGTTCTCCAGATCCAGCAAAATCCTTGGAGATTTAAAGTCATTTGGTAGACCAATAAAAAGTGGAGAACAAGTCAGGAAAATTCTAAGAAGTCTTCCTACAATTTGGCAACCCAAAGTTATTGCTCTGGAATGTCAGGATCTTGACAAAATATCCTATGATGAACTTAGAGGTGATCTAATTGCCTTTGAGAAAACTCACTTAGACAGGAAGATTCAACAAGAAAAGAAGTAAATAGTTGCATTCAAAGCAATTGTGGCTGAACCAGAGAATGAAGAGGAAGATGAAGGAGGAGAATGAGATGAAAACATAGCCATGCTTTCTCAAGTTGTAACAAGCATGATGAGGAAAAACAGAAATATCAGGAGCGGTAAATCTAACTTCAGAAAAGGAAGAACGAATAATGATAAAGATAAAAATGATGGAAGATGCTATGAATGTGGAAAACATGGACACATTCAAGCTGATGTCCTGAGCTGATGAAGAAACTCAGCATGAACTTTCAAAAGAAGAAGTCCTTTGGAGCTTGGAGTGATGAAGAAGAATCTGACCATGATGAAATTGAAAATATGTGTTTCATGGCCATAAAAGAAGACACCAATGAGGACTCAGTGAACTTGGGCTCATGAAAGACGAAGGAACAGATGAGGAAGAAGACTCATGCGAACTTGGTCTTATGGCACGCGAAGGAACTAGTGAGGTACGTCTTCCTACATGCCCTAATTGTTATGAAGTCCAAGAATTTGTCAATATTGCTCTTGAAGATATTGAGAAAGTTGTAAATGAACTCAAAAAAGTCAAAAGAGAAAATAAAAACTGGGCTTTGAAGTTGAAAGTTTGTGAAATTGAGCGAGATATGCTTCAAGACGATGTTAATGAACTTCAACTTCAACTTAATGAATTGCGAAAATCCACCAGTCATAGTTCTCTCAAATCAAATCAGATTGTTCCTCATACATCTTTGATTAGAACTAGAAATCCTACTGCATGCTCTTATTGTGGCAAAAATGGTCACAACACTAACCAATGCAGGAATAGAATCAGAGCAGAAAGAGGCTCTAAAAATCCCAATAATCCTTCTTGCTTTTATTGCGGAAAATTTGGCTACACTTCTAATCATTGCAGGTTTAAGGACAGCAGGAGATGGGTCTGGCTACCTAAATCTTCTAATCAAGCTAATACTTAGAACTCTAACCATTCAGAACCCAAGCAGGCTTGGGTACCTAAAAAAAGTATCTTTTTTTTGCAGGAACACCGCAAGAAGAATCGAAAATGAAAATGGTATCTTGACAACGCGTGTTCCAGACATATGACAGGTGACAAACAATTATTCAAAACGGTCACCAAACTAGATGAAGAAACAATTAACTTTGGAGATAAATCAAAAGGAAATGTAATTGGAGTTGGAAAGGTTCATCTCAACTCAACATGTGATGTAGACGAAGTATACCTGGTTGATGAACTTGGTTACAATATTCTCAATATCAGTCAACTATGGGTCAATGACTGTGAGGTTCGCTAAGAAACATGGTTGGTTTATATAAGACGAATCAGGTAAAGTTATTCTTTCTAGTAATAGAAACATGAATGTCTATACTATCAGTAATGTAGATAGTCTTAGTAATCAAATTTGTCTAGCATCTATGATTGATGATCCTTGGGTATGGAATAGGAAGCTTGACCATGCTAGCATGCATACTATTCATAAACTTTCCAAACACGATCTTGTCATTAGTCTCCCAAAACTAGATTTTTCAAATGATCATATTTGTGATGCATGTCAATTAGGAAAACAAACTCGTTTATCTTTCAAAATAAAAAACAATGTTTCTACTACTAAACCTCTTCAACTCTTGCATATGGATTTGTTTGGTCCAATTAGAACTTCTAGTATTGGTGGTAGAAAATATGCTTTTGTTATTGTGCATGATTTTTCTCGTTTCACTTGGGTTATTTTTCTGAATCATAAAGATAAAGCTCTAAGGAATTTTGAAGTCTTATGTAAGAAGGTTCAACGTGAGAAGGGATACTACATTTTCACTCTCAGAAGTGACCATGGAGGAGAGCTCGAAAGCAGAGCATTTGAAAACACTTCTGCAATGATCAAGGAATCTCTCACAACTTCTCTTCTCCAAGATCACCTCAACAAAATGGAGTGGTAGAACGTAAAAATAGAACTTTGCAGGACATGGCAAGAACCATGGTTGTGGAAAATGCTCTGCCTCACCACTTCTGGGCAGAAGCTGTGAGCACAACATGTCATATTATTAACATTGATTGATTCGACCCATTCTTAAAAAGACTCCATATGAGCTATGCAATGGTAAGAAACCCAACATCAGCTACTTCCAGCTATTTGGATGCAAATGCTTCATCCAAAATAATGGGAAGGACAATTTGGGTAAGTTTGATCCAAAAAGCGACGAAGGTATTTTTCTCGGATATTCTCCCTCAAGTAGAGCATATAGAGTTTACAATAAAAGAACTTTATGCGTTGAAGAATCAATTTATGTTGTATTTGTGGATACTAACCCTTGCTCAAGAAACGAAAAACTTCCCGAAGACGAGGAAATCTCTGTTGTCCCAAAGTCTGTTATTGTAGGAAAAGACAGTCAAGATGAGTCGACAAGTCAGTAGAATCAGTCAAATGAGGAGCACATTGAAATTCAGTAATTTTCTTCTGCAGAACAGTAAACCACTGAGGAAAATGAGCCAATCACAAATGCTCCAAATGAATGAAAAAGTGAACCTGGATATCCTCACAAATTCATCATTGAAAATCCACAGGAGGGTATCACTACCAGAAGATCTCAGAAGTTCAACTCTTACGTGGCTTTAATATTACAACTTGGGCCAAAGAAAGTGGATGAAGCCCTTAAAGAAGATCTGGTGAGGATGAGAGTAAAAGCACGAAGGGTGATGTCGTGCATTTTATTTATTATTTGGTGAGGCTGAGAGTAAAAGAACGAAGGGTGATGTTATTTATTATTTGTGTATCATTGCCTACTTCTGTCTTTTCATTATCACACTCAGTATGTTAATATTCCCCACTGCATGTCCCCTTCCCATTATTTGCGTTTTTAAATTCTTTATCTGCTGTTATTTCTACTAGCATGATTTTATATGTCTATGTTTTCATGTGGTGTCTGGTCCTAGCCTCGTCACTACTTCGCCGAGGTTAGGCTCGACACATACGAGCACATGGAGTCGGTTGTACTGATACTGCACTCTGCACTTCTTGTGCAGATCCAGGTTTAGGTCCGAGCTGAGTTCGAGCTACAACTGACACTATTCGCACAGAGACACGAGGTAGATCTGCCGACGCCCGCAGATTCCTGGAGTCTTCTCATTGTTATGCATTTGCTATTTTATATAGTTCGAAACGTTATATACTATTTCTTTGAGCCAAATACTTGTAGTAAACTCATAGTAGTTCGTGAATTGTGACTCCAAACCCTGGGTAGCTAGATATTAGCATTAGTTCGTGGTATCGTTTTATTACTTCATACATTATTTTTGGTATCATTTATTGGATAGTATTAGTCTTCTCATATATTTTTAATTGTTTTAAATGTCGAAACCTCTAATGTTGGCTTGCCTAACAAGTACAGTGTTAGGCGCCATCACGGTCTTGATCGGGTCGTGACAACTGAGTCTCAACTTGCTGATATTTTTACAAAACCTCTTTTGGAAGAAAGATTTTGTTTACTGCATAAAAAGATTGGCAAGATGCCTATTTTGTAAAAGATCTTTCGTATCTAAAAAAAATATTCTACTTCCTTACTTAAGTTTGCTTAATTGTTGAGTGTATTAATTTTGATGTGAGTGTAATTATTGTGAACACCCAATTTTTGCTCCGCATGGAAATTACTCCTTAAAATAATCAAAAATGATTTTTAATGAATTTTAGGAACTTTTCTTTATTTTAGTTGCATTTCATGCTTGTTTACTACTTTAAAATTATAGAAAGAAATCATAAAAATTGTCTCGTTTTCATTTCGTGCCATTTAAGGTTTAAATTGCATTTTTAGGATTTAGTTACATTATTAAATATATCTTCTGAAAATCAAAATTGCATCCGTAGGTTAATTAATCAATTAGTTGCACTAGTCAATCACTAGATAAAATAAATACATAGGCTAGCCAAGAAATATATTTAAATTAAAATTTGAGCCTAAAGTGGCTAAAAGAATGAGAAAAGAGGGGTGTCCAAATTGGGCCAAAATCAGTGGCCCAGTACCCCAAATTCAGCCCAATTCCCACACCCCAACCCAAATACCCGCGACCCGCCTGCCCGACCCGTTTCCTCCCCTATTAAAACATAACCTAGACCTAATCTCTAGGCTAAATCCGGAAGACCTATCTCTATGAAGGAACGCCGTTTCCCTTTTGGGCCGGTGGTCTTCCTCACCCTATCATCTCTAATACACAGATGAGAGACAAAAAGAAAATAAAATACACGCCTCTTCTCCTCTTCCTGGACATCAGGCTATTTCCTCAAAAAACCCAAAACAAATTTTTCATCCTTCATACACCTCTCTCTTTAAGGATCAAGCAGCCGCCTCCTCTAGCCGTCGACCTCCCCGGCCGGAAAGTCGTCCTTGTCGCACCCTATTCACCATGCACACGAGCAGCGCCTCTCCTTTCTCTTTCTGCTTTCATCTCCTTCATCTGTTACTTGAAAGCTAGCGGAAGCCAGCCGTGAAACCTCCGTTGCCGGCGAGCTTCGCCGGAAACCGGCGAAAACCAAACCTGAGCTAGCCGTTGCCCCTTCCTTTCTTGACCTCTTGACTCTTTCATCTTACTCTTACACATTTCATTCTCACGGTTGGAAACGCAGAGATTCACATATCTTTGAAAACACACGCACACAAAAAAACACCAAAAAAAAGGATTTCAAGATCCCTCTCAAATTTCTACTGTTTGCATCAATTTTCTGGAACTTTCATGGATCGATTGAGATAGACACTGTCATGGTTTGCTGCTGTTATCTTGGTGAAAGCTTGTTGCTGGGCTTCCATTTGGTAGTTGTTGCATCCGGCCTTCGTTTGGCTCACTTTAGTGCCATCTTTTGTTCGATTTGGGTAAGTTTTGAATCCTCCTTGTATTACATTTGTATTAAGTGATTGAACGGTAAAAACCTTGTGTGATTTTATAGATTCGCTTGAGTTTCGCTGTTGTGGATCTAACGTCCAGCGAATGTGTGTTGTATTTCGATTTGGGAAAGTACTTAAAATAGTGAAATAGATAAAAAAAAAATGACATCCGCATAAGTTAGTTTCAATTCTTAACTTTGATTAGAATACTGTTATGGGTTGCTTGACTATTCTAAGTTTATCAAAGTTGCTGCGTGCCTTTTTGATTGCTATTTTCTGTTACGGTTTAAGTTGTGTTCCTGCTGCAACTTTCAACTTCAGAGATTTATTTTCTGCTTTGTAACTTCGTTTCCAGCTTTAGATACATATCCGTAAAACATGCGTTTCTTTCAATAGAGTGATTGAAGCTTGTTCATGTTGTTTCTTACTTCTGCTATGCTTCTACTTGATTGTGATAAACTAAACATGTAAACGTATGACCTAATTAGTGTGCGTTCAGTTTGCTTGTGTGAGATAGGCTTAGAATCATGTCCATTGCTATGAAATGTATGTGTTCTCTTTATTAACTCGCCATTTGATTGAACCGTATGTATATCCATGTTTCACCTCTGTTTGTTTAGGTAGGTTTCAGTGCTCCACTTCGATTTATGATATTA
This sequence comes from Nicotiana undulata, assembly GCA_005239495.1. Taxonomy (NCBI): domain Eukaryota; kingdom Viridiplantae; phylum Streptophyta; class Magnoliopsida; order Solanales; family Solanaceae; genus Nicotiana; species Nicotiana undulata. The sequence continues at coordinate 2,345 of ML271984.1, read as the reverse complement.
AGTCTTTACTCATGAATTTCTTGTCCAATGTTATTTCGTTTAGTTATCTAGTTGAGCCATGCTTATCCGCTAATCAGATTAAAAGTGTTGCTTGTGTGGTATTGTGAGGTTTATTCATTGCAGAGGACTAATCATTTGGCGATTGTGGCCACCAGTTGGTCACAGTCGTAAATTGAAGGACACGGACCCATGGTAAGTGATTCAAATGTCACAGTGTTTGTTTTCTTATTCCCTGTTTTCTCTGGATGAATATTCGATACATTTCCAATGGCCAGTTATGGTCTAATTTGTATTTGAGTGTCTAAAGGGATTCTATAACTAGTAGGTAGTACATTAGGATTGGAATTCTAGTAGAAGTCAATTGAAGTTGTATGTGTCAATGGGACATGGATTTTGTAATTTCAAGCACAAGAAGGTGTACTGCGTAATTGGCAGTATAATCTGCTCATTGTTTGGAGTTTGAATCTGCTGCCTGTGGAAAACTGAGCATCTCTGTGATTACTAATTTGGTAAATGGCGTGAAAGGTAAATTCATAAATATCCGAACTGGTTTATATACATATCCCGTAAGCTAAAAAATACCTCTTTAGGTAAAAATTCCAAAACTTAGAGAATAATTGAGTATCGCCTCAAATAGGCATTTTTAATCGTCACGACCATAGTCATGACTATATAATCTACATTCGGGTGTGGCAACTCATGTCCCCGACTCCAACTCAAAACTATAATAAAATCACACATAGCAATCGCGGGTGCATTTCATGTGACGCAGTTGTGATGTGTCCAAAAACAACAAGTGCACGCTATCGTGACTTGTTTCAAGATAAATCCATAAATATTAAAAGCGGTTCAAAAGGTTTAAAAATGCACAATAGGCTAAAACACGTAAATAATCGGATAATTTAGGCCAAATATTAATAGTTAAGCGACCGTGCTAGAACCAAGGGACTCGGGAATGCCTAACACCTTCTCCTAGGTTAACAGAATTCCTTACTCGGATTTTTGGTCGCAGACAAATCAAAAAGAGTCAAAATTCCTCGGGTTGGGATTTTTAATAAAATCGGTGTCCCGGAACATCGTCAACAATTCGGCTGGCGACTCTGAAAACTAATAATAAATCCCAAAACTGAATAATGTCACTTTAGTTGGAAAAACTCCCTTACTACCCTTCATTAATCCAAGGGTAGTGAAAAAGGAGGTGTGACAATTATTACTGTCACGATCCAAAATCCACTATAGGTCATGAGGGTGCCTAACGCCACCGTCAGGCAAGCCAACGATGACTGATCCACTTAGTTACTCATTTTTATTCCTTTTGAAATCATAATTTCCATTAATTAAATAGTATGAAATAGAATATATAGGGTGAAACAATGATAATTACGTGAACTACCATACTAAACATCCAGTAGGAACCCCCAAAACTCGGTGTCACAAGTGCATGAGCATCAACTAGGAAATATGATAAAATGCAATATCTGTCTTGAATACAAATTAGACAGGAGAATGTAAATAACTCTGATGGAGACTTTGTGTGCTGCAGTCTCGTAACATGGGATGCAGCTCACCTAAGTCCCCGCAATAGACGCGCCTATGCACCCACAAGACCAGTAGACATAGATGTATCTGCACAAAATGTGCAACAAGTGTAGTGTGAGTACGTAAAATAATGCCTACCCAGTAAATATCTAGTCTAACTTCGAAGACGTAGTGACGAGGGGTTGACTTCGACACTTACTATGGGCTAACAATAAAATAAGAAAATTATAATTAAGCGTGGATTACGTAAATATAGCTGAAAACTCAATAACAAGAAATAAATAAATAATTCTTTCACTGATAGTAAATCCCAAATTAATTTTCATCATTTAACAAATTAATCTCTCAAGCCAATGAAATAATATCAATTATAATTGGACTCCAAGAATTATTACGTACGAATTATGCCGATGTCGTAGGATCTGAAGATTGATCAACCAAATCGAAGCCACAAATCACTCCCTGAAATATGGATATGAAAGGGGAAGGACGTAAATGAATCCAGCACATCCCATGTGCAAGATTCGGAGACACCTCTTTGGGTCAAATCCCTTAGATGATTCTATGTCTCAATCAAAGATCAATCTGCAACAGCTATTCAAACTCTCCTATAAGAAGACTGGCAAACTCAATAAAGAGAACACAAAAGGAAGAGTTAGAACACAGAAAGAGAGTTGTGTCAACATTACAAAAAATATTATTGCTGAACATCGTTAATGGTGAATGTACTAAAACCATCACTGTTGTCACACCTCCTTTTTCCCGCCAAGGAGGGGGATATGGGAGTTTTTTCAATTAAAGTGACA
>ML271980.1:7020-41809 GCA_005239495.1 Nicotiana undulata | reverse complement strand
TTGGTTGCTTAGCCTTACGTCGCCCTTCCAAAGCATCTCAGGAAGGCGCCGCGTAACACTACTAACAACAACATATATTAACTTTGATAAGTATTCCTTTTAAGACAAATATCTCATATTCGAGCTACGGACATAAAGTAATTTTTGTTAGAGAGTGTTTTACCTCCTAATATAAAATTTTCTCATGCGAATCCGAATTTAATCGTCCCTTAATACTAATATCGAATAGCGGACGAGAAACAAAAAAACATCATCATCAATTCAAAGAGAAAAGGAGAAAAAAACACTCATAAATAAGATAAAAATGGTTGTTATTGACCTTCATTGAAATCTTTCTTGATCTCTCTCTTCTTTATTTGGCTATACAAAACTCATTTTTGACAAAAGAGTAAAAACTAAGAGAGGAAAATCATATTTGTAATGATACCATATTACATTTTTGTAAATTATAAATATTTATTACTATATGGACCTAATCAAATATTTTGATAAATACTTTGAGTTAATGCTGATGATGATCATGATTAGGAGGTGGCAATGCAGTAAGGCTCCCAAATTATTAGTGATCTCTTTGGCTCTTTGCAACTTCTCAACAAAGGCACCAAATTGTTCATAGATGCCTTCTTCCCTCTAATTAGCACCAAATCCTGCTGCTGCTTATATGCTGCTATCTTTGTGGTACCAGTGGCTTTGAGATCAGTACCATTGGCTGCTGCTAGAAAAACTTTCTTATTGGTGTAGTAGTTGTTCTTGCTGCAGCATTGGTCTGTAGTGGTGGAACTATTCACAATGTTTGCCACTGTTGGCTTCTTCCTCCAAAAGTAATCGTACGCATTTAAAGAGGCTGCAGCCGCCGGTGGTTGTGGTGACTGATTAACCGATGAAGGACAAATGTAGCATTCTCTAAAAATACTATCTTTCACCTCATGTTCTATCATCGAGTTGAGTGAGTTGTTGAACGTGTTGTTAAGATCGAAATAACCGGGTGTCACGCTGAAACTAACACATTTAGACCAAGTTAGTTGATTCTTTTTCTCTAACATCATCAGGGCTGATGTATTGTTCACATGCATCACCTCATTCAACAATCTTGAACTATTTTCCATCACACTAATATCGTCGAACATTTGCTCAAACTCATCAACTTGATCATCAATATTCGCGATTTCTAGTTCTGGCTGATCTGCTGCAGAATCATTTTGATTGATGTAGGTGAGACGAAGGCGGCCATCGACGCGCTGGGCATGGAAATAGTTCATTGGTGGAGAAGATACTGCTTCAAGAATCAATCTACCATTTTTCCTGAATGATTGCATGTGAACAGAATGAAGAGGAGGAGGAAAAGATCTAGGTGAAGATAAGTTTTTTCTATAATTATATTTTACTACTGGAATATCCTCAAAAGATTGTGAGGCAAAGGAATGTTGTTGATCTTTGTTATTTTCTAAGTCTTCATATTTAGGAGGTGAAGAGGAAAAGCAATCAGAGCCAGTCTCTGATCCAAGACTCTCAGTACAAATTTCAAGACTTTTCTTACTCAAAGAACTGCCTGATTTTTTAACAAGTGGATGAATATAAGGAGAAGAGTGAGCTTCTTCATTCTTTGAAGATAGAATTGAACTCCAATCAAATGTTCTAATTGGCTGATCATTGAGTTGTTCAACATGATCTTCTTCACCATCTGAAGAAGAAGAAGAATCACAAATATCAGCAGCAGAGGAAAGAGCAATTAGCTCTTCAGAAGAAGCAATTTTCTTCATTGAAGAGAAAAAACCATTTTTAGAAATGGAAGACATATCAGCTGAAAGAGTTCTTCTAATAGAAGCTGCAGATTTAATACTTCTTTGATCAGTGTTTGATCCAAGAATTGACATTATTCCTTGTTTTTCTGTTGTTACTTCTTCTTCCATCTTTAAGGATAAGTTGAAGTTATTCATGTTAACACATTGTGCTGACATCTTGAAGAAAATCAAAGACAAAATCTTTCAATCTAATAGAGGAAAAAGAAAGGGAAATATGGAGGAAATTTATGAAGATGATGGAATTGGTATAAGGTGTGTTATGTTTTTTTTTTTTTGTTTAGGCTGATTCTTTGATGATAAATACAAGGAGGATATCAGGGTATTTATAGGAGCTCAAAAGGCCTTTGGAACCTTGTGCAAAGGGACCTCAATTCTAACGCCACCATGAATAATAAAAGACTACTTTTTTTTTCTTTCCTTGAATGTTGGTCGTTCTCTTGAGTATCCGCTTTGAAACTCGGACTAATTTGAATTTACATGGGGAAAAAGCTTTTTCGCCGGAAGTTATTTATTCCCAAAGCTCGAACCTGAGACCTCTGATTAAGGGTGAAGGGATCCGTCCATTCTACCATAATCTTTTGGAGTCGTTTGGTTTGAAGACAAGCTATGCTGGGATTAGTTATGATAGGAATAGTTATACTATGATTAATTATGCTAGGATTAGTTATCCGGGTATTATTTCTTACTGGCTGTTTGGCATATTGTATTAATCATGGGTTTGTCAATTTTACAATTTTATCATGGGATAACTTATCTTGGGATTACTATTTCACACCCTATAAGGCATTAGTTATCTCGGTACTATTTTTAATCCTCGATAAGTTATCCCAGAATTAGTAACCAACCAAGGGATAAGGCATACTAAATTTTTATCCCAATGATTATTTTTGTTTGTCCATCATACCAGACAACCCCTTAATGGTTATTGGTTCCATTTTAGCCTCTCTCTTAAGAGGAAAATGAAAGGGTGGTTATAAAAGTTTCTCATTAAGCGTAGAATTGTAAGTTTAACCAAAATTGTTTTCAAATTTAGAAAGAGGTCGTTCGTTTTGGAACGGATCAAAAAGGAAATAGGTTCACCTAAACTGAAACGGAGAGAGTAGTTAGATTTGAGAAGCGCGGCAAAGAACTTCTTTATTTCTCTTGATATCACTGCTTCCTCTCTAATGCGTAACTTGTCCTCGGCTATTGTTATTCATACAATCATACACTTTACTGGACAAGTAAAGGGCCTTGATGTATTAAGATCATGAAGTTTCACCACTTGTGTTGCCTTTGAGGATAGTTTTGGCTGATCTTCTAGAATTTTTAGTTGAATTTCGTTCGTTCATTAATTAATAGCTATATTGGGTCTATGGGATTTTAGGTCTTTATATTACCTATTCCAGATTGATGTTACTTCCCGGTTTGCCTTATTCTGAATATATATTGTTATCTACAATTTTTTTACACATTTAAATATAATTACAATAACATATAACTTAAATACAAATATTATATAAAATTTATACATTATGTCTTTTATATATTTTGTATCTGATTTATACATAGTAAAAATAAATTTCATCCAATTAATTATATATTATACAATTTATCTACAATTTTTATACATTATTTTTACTCAGTTATATACAACTATAATATCATACAACTTAAATATAATTTTTATACAATGTTGTTCAACTTTCATACAATAGTTAAACAAAAATAAATAAATATATAAACAACAGAATACAATTTTTCTACAATTTTATTACAATTTCGTAAATATAATTGATAGCATGTCTTCTTCTTCTTCTTCGAGTTTCAATCTGAAATTCAACCAAAATCAAGTCTAATCTTCACCAAAACACCCTCAAAATTGAGATATAAACTTCAAATCATATTCCCAATTGTTTGCAACAACACCCAATCCAAACAAATAATGGTTTTTGAAAACTCAAACTCGAATTCAAAGCTTCAAAGCTTTTTAATGGTTGTCAATGGTGGAATCGTGAGTGAGTGCAAGATACGTGGGGATGGGGTGGGATGTGGAGAGAGAAAGGTGGGAGGAGTGGAAGATACATTAGAGTTATTTTAGGACACTAATTATTATCAATAATTACCTTAAAATGTACATAAATGGTAATTAGGTATATAAAATGTAATTATAGTAAAACTTGAGTAGGGAGGGTAATATAGTTTCATATAGTGTATAGGAATGTAAAAATTCCTTTTTAAGGCAAGTTTTACGGTGAGCCCGGCCCTCAGAGGCGGATGTAGCATAATACCGAGGGGTTCAATTGAACCCATAACTTTTGATGCAGAACATAAATTTATATGTAAGGATATACTAAAATTACAATAACGAGTAGATATGAACCCATAACTTTAAAAATATAATGAGTTTAATACTAATAATCTTAAAGACTAAACCTATTAACTTTATATCCTAGCTAGATCCGCCTCTGCCAGCTAAGTCCCTAAAGAATGATGTGAGTGTAACATTACAGCGATACTTGCACTAGTGGTTCATTTGACATGATCCATGTAAATTGGAGTCTAATCATTTATTCACATTTTGAATATTTTGTGACATGTAATCTGTGAGAAGGGGTGTACACGTGGACCGGTTTGGTTCGGATTTTATAAATATTAAATTAACCAATTATATCGGTTTGGATTGGTTCGATTTTGTCGGATTTTTCGAATTTTTTTGTTATATGAATATTATTTTAAATTTGCATTATTAAAGTTATAGATAAAATTTTAATAAATGAATATATGTTTACTAAAAAATAAAAATAACAAACATGTGATTTATTAAAGTGATCTTATGGGAGAAGTTTTTTTAATAACACATAATAGTTTATTTGTTAGTCGTCTACCAATAATTTTTGGTTTATGTACGCTTTCAGGGTTAACCAAATTTAATAATTAAACATAAAAATCAATATGATACCTGAATAATGATATGCTCTATGTAATTTTAGATTATCAAAATACCACTTCAAATTCAAAAAACATATAATAAATCTTGACATATGAATATGAAAGAACAAAGAGATGATTGACACATTTTAATAACACATAATAAGAAAGTGATACAATCTATTATTTAAAGTAAATAAAAATGAATGTACTTTATAGTTCTATTAAATATTATATCCCATGAAAGGATCTCAAATATGTATAGACATCTTTTAAATAAAATTCTATATAAAGTCTTAAAATTATATATTTATATGTCAGTTTGGTTCGGATTTTTTTTTACTCAATACCAAACCAAACCTAGTCGGGTTTTTTAATCGGTTCGGTTTGACTTTTCGATTTGGTGTGGTTTTTCGGTTCAGTTTGTACACCTGTATACTGTTAGGGATTGTCCTGATTTTATTACCATATTTGATTTTCCTATTTCTAAAAGGAAATGATAACATATTACCAATAATTAGGTTTTCCTTTTTGTAGAAGGAAATTATGATTCTTCCATTTTTTGCTAGTCCTTTTTCTTGTAGGAAAATGTTTGGACTTATATAAATTGAGGATCATTTCTTCTCATTCAGCAGCATCCACCGTGTAGTCATATAGGGTTTAAGAGTCGTGTTTAGGGGGAGAACTTTACGGGACAAGTGTTAGTGTATCACTTGTGTTTGCCTCTTCGTGAGGTTGTTCTCTCGATATTTTGTACTCTCTTTTATATAGTGGATTGCTCATTTCCGCGGTGGACGTAGGTCAGTTGACCGAACCACGTTAAATGTTTGTATCTCATTTGGTAAATTTTTCTTTTACAATCTGATTTATCGTCATTCAAGATTTACATTACTAGCTTCCGCATGACACCTGACTTTTTTCGGTCCTAACATATACGTGAGTTACGATAATTCATCGAGATGTATATATATGAGGTAATATATGTTTGTAAAGAGTTTGTCCAATATCATAATGCGCAATGGCATTTTCAATCAACTCTCATTCAGACTTTTGATAGTGTGTCTTCTTTTTTGCTTAAAATCTGCTTTGTTCTTTTTGTTTTATTTTTGATTAATCGATTTCAATCGCCTTGTATCTTTTTTTATTTAAAACAGTATGTGGCAAAATACATTCATTCACGTATAAATGAATTAGGTCTTTTTCGAATCTTACCTTCGATTCTTGGCTCTTGTCTTCTCTCTGTCTTTCTTTTGTCTCTAATTTGTTTTGTCACATGACTTTGTTATCACGTCTACATACAAAAATTTCATATACGTCCTCCACATATATAGTATTAAATCATACCAAAAGTTTGTGATGTTGAAGAGTTTAACCAGAATCGTGTGCATAGTGTACATGTATGTTTATATTGAATTAAGAAAAAATTCAATTTATTTTTCCAAAAATATTCTTATGTAGGTATTCATCAAAAGTCTTTTACTCCACGCATTATATTATGCTGCAACATTTAATTAAGGGTAATTTAGTCACACTAATTATTTTTGTCTAGAATTTAGTATTTCCTTAATGTGTGTGCCCAAGGCAAATTGGTCACCTATTGTGGACCGGAGGGTGTATACTTTTTGTGAATTCTCCATCCATTCACTTTTACTTGACACGTTTTGACTTTTCACGTCTCTTAAGAATAATAAATGAAGTGCATAATGTACCATAATACCCATATTAATTGATGCATATTTTATTAGATTTGAGAAAATGATTTGAAATGAGTAATAAATACTGGAGATATAATAGGAAAAAAATTGTCTTATCTTGATATGCGTAAAGTGATAAATAAAAACGAAAATTTGTTTTTAGTATATCTGTCAAGAGTGAGCAGAGGGATTATCAAATTGGAGCTATTCTTGTGTTAGTTGTCTTGTACTATAGCAAGTCGTTGGATTCTTAGCAGAGGTACTGATCCAGACAACAGAGGTGGATAAAGTAAAAAATAAAACTCCATCTGGTGAATCCTAGAATTCATGCTTGAATTAATATATAGACTTGAAAATAAATGGGTGGTGGAGATTTAATGAACATTTTTCTCATAAAAAATTTAAAAGCTTAGCAAAGGATAATTTGTCTAATTAATGTCTCCCATATTATAGGGATGTACTATTGGTGATTTAGCTCTCGTCTGCACATTAAATATTAAGGAATATATTTAAAATTTTGATAAGGACTAAAATTACAATATTTTAACACCATAAAACATTGTTTTACCTTTAACCCTAAAAAAACAATTAAAGATATTCGCGTACATATATATAGGTGACAAATGGATGACCCAATAATATTGAGTTGACTCTACATATAGAAGTATGGCATATAATCGACGCACTCTTTAATTATTAAATTTTGGGTTAGTACTAATTTATAAGTATCTGATTAGTGCCTTGACGAACCTAGTTTTATTTATTACTAACGCCTTTACAGAAAGTCAACGAACTGTTGACCTTTGTAATTAAAGGGTGGACATAAGTAAGATATACTACAATTTTAATTAGGCATTTTATTCCTAAGGATAATCCACCTCGCTCCTTTAAACACACACACACAAAACCCCTCCATTTTAGAAATCTACTTATATGAAATCCGAGTGTAGGGTTTTACTTCAAATTTATAATCTATTAGAACTCTTTTCCTCGAAGGAAGGGAAAAAGATTCCCAAAAGAAATAATTCTATTTTATACTCTTTGTTCTTCTTTTTGAAAGAAAAGTTTTGAACTTCTATAAATTGAGATACTATCTTCTCGTAACAACAATAATATCCATAATTTAGTCATAAAGAGAATCTTATTTGGGGGGAGATGTATATTTTAGTATTTTCGTTTATATTAGTATTACTTTTTGATTTTCTCTCTTATAAATGTATGTCAATTGACCAAACCACATTAAATGATAATCTCTTTTGATATATTTCTTTTATGCCTGATTTATCGTCATTAAATTTCTCTTTGTTAACTTCTGCATGGCGCAATGTTATTTCGATCCCGACACCGAGCTGATAAAAATGAGGTGTAAAATTTTGTTAATTTCATGCAAGTGTTTCAAAATTTTGTTACTACTTTAAAAATTATTCGTAGTTTAAAAAGATATATTACCTGAATGAGTAACTCCTTAATTAAAAATTATGCCTAGTGTTGAAAAATATATACAAAAATTATTAAAAAAGATATGTAGTTCAAAAGGTTATTATTCCAATTTTTGTTGACTAATAGCAACCCTTGTTAAAGGCCTTTCCTATCTTAAAAATAAAATTACTACAACTAATTAATTGAATGACACGATCTTGATTTCGCTCCGTAGGATGTCGTGATGGCACCTGGTCCTTACGACTAGGTAAGTCTAACACTTATTGAATTAAATTATAGCAATAAACCAACAGAACTATTAAGCACAAACCGTATATTTCTAATGAAGCCAACATTTCCAATATGATATAATATTCTAAAATCGGTAGTACAACTCATAAGCTCTACTGAGTTTGCAAGAAAATCCCTAAATACAATTGTTTCAGAATAAAAATAAGCAGTACACGGTAAAAATCAAGAAGGTGACTCCGAGGCCTGCAAACGCAACAACAAGTTTACCTTGAGTCTCCACAACAATGCTCGACCAGCTAGCTATTGATCAACAACATCCGAGGTACCTGGATCTGCACAAAAATGTGCAAAAAGCGTAGCATGAGTACACCACGGCGGTACCTAGTAATTATCAAGACTAACCTCAGTGGAGTAATGACGAGAAACAATCAAGACACCTATTGGACTAAACAACCTGAACAAGTATAAATGTGAACTAGCAGGGGACGATATTGATATAGAGCTAAGCATGATAACAATAACAAAGCAATGCTTGTAATAGGGAACTAAGAGAAACAATTAGCAACATGGAATAAACATGTGATAATGTTGTAAAGTAAACTATACACAGATTAAGTCTGGTGAAACCAAATAAAGAAAACAAGTAACAACTCAATAAGAACAACCGCCTACACACCAGATTTATTCAAAAAATTTCACGAGGTGCCAAACCTCAAAATCACAAATCACGGGTCCTGATTCATGAACCCTAATCACTTGGCGTCTTGTGCCCACATTATAATCCATAAACACACGGACGACTCATGTGCCAAGAGAGTGACAATATCTAATATTTGCACGGACCAGTCACGTGCCAACAATAGCACTGACTCATGACCGCGTGGACTACTCATGTGCCAATAGAACAACTCTCCCACATAAGGCAAGTAGACGAGATTACATGTATGTGGTCAATAACATCAGAATTCATCATCTTAAACCGATATGGGAGGTTAATTACATGTATACTTGTGCAAGTGTTCCATCACAATTCAAGCCAACAAGTAAGAGTAGAGACAAGGAATGGCACATAAGAAACGATCACCATAAAATGTACAAGGTATAACTCACACAAGGTAGGCACACCACTACACAAAAATCAACAATAACAATGCTCCCAGACCATCACAAGTCATCACAAACCATTCCCCGACATAGCCCACCTTGTCTCGCCAACGTGCGCAATAATAAAGTAAATGCGTGTCTTGTCTTTCCGCACGCGCACATTAATATTCCCACCTTGTCTCTCCACATGCGAACCCACATATATAGCCCGCATTATCACACCGCATGTGCAAATATCAATAATAAAAACAACACGGACAACTCGTGTGCAAACACCCCGACAATCCGCACAACAATACTACGAGTGCCAAAACATAATAACACAATAAAATGACTTTCACAATATGTACCCACATGCCACAACATTTACTCAAAATAGTTTCAATACCACAATCACGCATAACCCTCGCCTCAACAACACTATGTACAATAGCAACAACAATAATAACACGAGAAGACGACAAGTAAATCAACACAAGAACTTCATAATACATAGAACGGAAGAACGTGCTCAAAAGAAAGACATAACAGGGAATAATGGTCTCAACAAGAATATCTTGACAAGGAAGAGATAATGTGTAACATTGATTCCACAAAAGTACAATTCGACGATAAGAGAGATAGCATGAATCAATGACCCCAAATAAGAATACGTCAACAATGAAATGGATAACAAACTTCAATTAAAGAGATAATAGTAATTTCAATTAAGGTTTAGCAATTACAGAAGAGATACTAATAACTTCAATTAAGGTTAAGCAATTACGAAAGAAATAATAATAACTTCAACTAGGGTTAAGCAATTACGGAAGAGATAATAATAACTTCAGTTAAGATTAAGTAATTACGGAAAAGATAGCATGACAATAAAAGAGGAAACAACCTCAGTTAAGGCACATAAGAGTTTAATTTGCAATAAGGGTAGAGCATGAATCAATTAATTTCAAATAAGACAAGTAAGGGTGAACTTAGTAAATGGGGGATTTAAAATGACAAAACAACCTCATTGATGTTCTTAACGTCAATACCACACAAGAGGAGGGGGGGGGGGTGATTTGTGTGTTTTCCAATTTTCGCGTGCACTAGTTATAGAAGGACCAGGTTCTTCTATGTGTTCCAACTTCTACAGTTTGCGGAATAATAAATACAGGAATTAAAGAACACAACAATTTTACGTGGAAAACACCTGGCTCAAAAGGTGAAAAAACCACGACCTACTTCTCAGTAGGATTTTCCCAAACTCTTCACCAAATCAATGAGCCAAACAACATTTACAAAATAAACTCTTTTGTAAACATAAGGACCACCTCTAATCCCTTTGTGGCAAACTAGCATCTAGCTATTTGCGACAAACTTCAAGTTAGCTATAACTTGAACACTCAATACCTATTACAATTGCTTCTAGATAAGCTGAAAGGTACAAGTTGTAATCACCTACTACAAATAAACTAGACTAAAAGACAACAAATGGAACTGGTTCTTCTAGCTGGTTCAAGTAGCTTCAGAATCGCACACTTAATTCTCACACGAACTGCTTGCAAAATTGCTTTGGTAATTTTGCTCTCAATTCTTGTTTTGCTTCTGCGTTTGTGCGTGCGTGTACAATAAGAACACGTAACAATATATATAGGATTAGTAGACAAAGAGATTCACTAGAATTCAGATGCTACTCTTCCTTGGTGGAAGAGTTCTAGTTAATGTCAACTCCCTAAATCCTCCCTTATCTTGATTCTGTTCTTACTGAATAAAGAGTCCATCTCCTTATCAATTTGCAATTTTTTCGATCAGGAGATATCTCTTTAGATCACAGATTTCGTTTATCTCCTGCTTGTGCACCTCACGTGCCCTCAACTCTGCATGTGTCTATATCTCCAATGATGGACCTAATTCAACGCTGAGTTCCTTTGTCAATATTCAAAACCATTCAGCTTCTTGATCCAACAAATTCCCCCATTTTGATGACGACAAACTCTGTGCTTAGGACTGTAATCACTTTAATCCAACATTGACACTTTTTAGAGTATTAAGCATTTATCATAAAGAACCAGGTTCATTAAGTTATAAATATCACATATTCAAAATATAACACGTCTTCCCCCTTTTGGCATCATCGAAAAGTTGCAAAATATCAGAATTACCAGATTTATAAGAATTACTCATGGCCACTGGGGCAACTGCAAGTGCAAACATGGATTAATCATCGATTGTGAACCAAGAATGCAAACTATCAATGAAAGTGAGACCAAAATAAGAGCAGAAACAAAAAAATTCATTGATAGAAGCATAGTTCAACCACCATCCACACAAAGAAAGAAAAATAGTTACTACCATGAGCAAAATAAAACAATAAAAAATCCCAAATCTGGGTCATAGAGGGTTGAGGACAGGTCACTGGACAACTAAGGTTGGGAAGGGGTGGAGGTTGGGTTCTTGCTTGGAGAAGAGACAGCATATTCTGAAGACTCCCCTCATTCTTCTCCTTCTCTTTTTCAAGCTCAGTTTTGATTGATTCTCTCTCAGCTTCAACCTCTGCAAGGCGATTCTTCAGCCTAAGAATTTCAGCATCCTTAGCCCCACCTTCCTGCACAAGAGCCCTGACTTTGCTGTTCACAGGAATTTTTCTGGATGAACTAGGTTCATTGTTAGGAACATTTACAATATAGTCACATGCCAGAAGCGTGTTCTTGCCAAAGTGGTCCTTGACAGTGGCCATTCCTGCCTTCTTCAGGGGCACCTTGAAGTGAGCCAACACAGTCGTAAGGATGAACCCATATGGGATGGCATAGGCCTTGGAACCATTGACCACCCTGTCCAACAGCTGAATGATGAAGTAAGGCCAGTTGATTTGCTTTCCACTGTCCAGGCACTCCATGAGGGTTAAGTCCATGAAAGTTTGCTATGTGCCTTCTCTCCTGCATGTGCAGTACGCATTTGTTGATGAACTCAAACACCACCTTGTGAGGGGGCTTCATCTTGATTTTGTAAATTTCCCTTGGTTCCACCTCTTCAGCATTGTCACTGAACCTCCTGGTAATTTGCAGTGCAGAAGGAAGACCATCCAGGCTGGGCCACTTTTTCTTTGTATAATCATCATATCCTTCAGATGGAATCCCAAGTATCTCTCCCAGTTCTATGGAATCAAAGGTGATTTTGATCCCCTTTACCTGACTTGAGACTCTCCCATCCTTGACTACAACATTGGCCATGAACTCCACAATCTCACTTCTGGACAGCCTTCCATCTAACTGAAGGACCATGTCCTTCCATCCCTGCACTTCCAGCGTATCCAATAGGTAGACCATGCCAGATTCCTCCAGATCCTTCAACAATCTCCCCTTCAGAATAGTGCGCTTCCCAAATTTGGTCAAATTGTCTTTCTCTCCACTAGACTCCTCTGCTTCTTCACCACTCCAATAATCCTCTTCATCAATCTGAATTTTCTTTGATTTCAGTGTATACCTAGTCCTCTTGGCAACAGTTGAGGGTGTAGCAGATATAGATGCAAACGTTTTGGAAGAAGTCTTGGCTTTCTTTGGTTTGGGTGTCCGAACCTCAACATCAGCCATTTGTTCCTCTCGATGGATGACCGGTTCCCGCCTATACCACTAAACAGTAGCAAGGAAGGGGTCGATGCAGCTTTTACCCGAAAGGTCGATATCGATTTCCACAGGGAGCTAAGAATGTGGGAGTTGAGTGTCTAAATGATCTAGTTGCATGTCATGCTCTTAATTACACTTCTCATAATAAGGTTGTTGTAATTGTACTATGATTTAATCTAATTGAACTACGAACAAGCTAACTAATTTCTTTTTGTAGATCTTCTCAGTTGATAAAGGAATTAGGGCTGTGACTTCCTCCTAGGTGAGTGACTAACGGGTCTAACATTGAGAATGAACTTGTGAAATGTAGGTGAAAGGAATAACCTCATTTAAAGTTACTCACCCACTACCTCTCGATAATACGGGTGACTTTGCCCAATTTGGCATTCTCAAGCACAATTGGGTGTTTTCACTTATGCACATGAATTGGATCAAGTCGGGTGTAGCCATCTCTAGCATTCACCCTTTTATCGGGGCTATCAACCTCTTGAGTTTTCCTCAATACCTCGTTATCTCAATTACCTAGACTTGGGTCCTTTTCTCAAGAGTGACCCTAGTCATTAAGGCTTGAAATAGTGTTTGTAACCACTAAATATGAGATTTATGCACAAATTAAGCTAAATACCAAACACCCATACACATAATCATCCTAAAATTGAAAACCCATTAATTACCTACACTAGGGTTGAGCCACAACCCTAGATTAAGGGTATAGCTACTTATATTTGAAGGAGAAACACAAGTAGAAGATGAAATTAAACTCATAAATGTAAAATACAAGATAATAATTGAAGAACAATGGTTAAAGCTAAACTAAAAATACTCAAAATAGCTAAAAAGTACTGTTCACGTGTTCTCCAAACGGCTGATGCCCTAAAAAATGAAGAAAAGATCTATTTATACATGGCTGAAAATACTGGACAAAAATACTCTTATGGAGAATCCACTCCCAGCGTATTTTTGAGCGCTGATGCGAAGAAGCTTCCGCTGCAGCGGATTAATGACCGTTTCAGCGGTCTTGGACTTTACAGCTTTCTGATTCTTCATTTCTGCGCCCAGCGGATAAATAAAATGCTACAGCGATGGCTGGAACACGACAACGGAATAATACCGCTGACCGCGGAATCTTGAATTCCTATTTTTGCCAACTCTCTGAAGATCATCAAACGCGTCCAGCGGATAATTAGTGCGGACCGCGTTTTGGATTGCCTTGAAAAATAACTCTCTGAAGTTTGCTAGTGGGGCAGCGGACAGAAATCGCTGCAGCGAAGTGACAAGCGCTGCAGCGGAAAAGTGAGTGCTGTAGCGTTTCTACTGGGTTCAGGGACTTTGCAAGTTTTGCTCCTTTTGAGATCATTTTGGATCAATATTTACAAATCGACTCAATTCCTGCAATTCAAACAACTTGCATCAAATGTGGGGTTAATTAAGCCAATTGTTGCCTCAAAACCTAAGAAAATGAGGGTAAATAGTAGTGTAAATCACTAGTTATCAACTCCCCCAAACTTAAGTCTTTGCTTGTCCTCAAGCAAACAAAATTACTCCCACTTCCGTAACAAGAAAAGATAAGTATTTCAGTCATTAAGATGTGATTCATCAAGCTTCAATTGGGACTAACGACTATCCTCAACACAAATGAATTATTGACAAACTTATGCAATGATTTTCTAGCTCACTAGATCTAACGCGACACCAAAGCTTCAAGAGTTGACTAAGGTCGTCATAGAGCATCTCTCTTTCACCTCAATCACTGTGGATCCCATACTCTTCCTCCTCTACTTTACTTGGGCTCACCTCACCATAAAGATTGAACTCTCGACATTGGGTTTTTCATGGGGTACTCTCTTCACTCTCAAATGAACGCCTCAAGTCCGGCTTTAAGTACCATAAGCTTGCCCCTCGTGTAAATCACCACTAATGTAAGTTCACTCAACTTGAGATCCTATAGGGCTTTGTCGAGATGCAATGGAGGCATTTTGGATCAAATTTGGTCATAATGAACTTTGGTAGAACATCTTCCCTTAAGTACTCTAATTTTTCACGTTTTTGCACATTTTACTCTTGACTCTTTGAGTCACACATTTTCCTTGGGGAACTTAGAGAGACTCATAGTCACTCTTTCTTTTGTTTTGGGCTCATTTTCCTCCCTTTTTCTTTCTTTCCCATTATCTCAACCTCTTTTTCAAACCTTTTCTTTTCTTTTGCTTTTCCTCTCACCCTTTTTCTTTTCTTTTTGGTTCATTTTGCTTTTCAACCTTTTCTTTGGCCCATTTTTTATCATCAAGCCTTTCATCACTTATGCAAACCCTCGTCTCTCCCCCAAACTTATTATTTTTGCCTATTCTTCATCAAGAGTGCTCAAGGAAAGAATGGTTGCCAAGAGAGAGTCGTTAGAGAACGGATGAAGGTTAACAACGTGGTTTTTGAAAAAATCGGCTCAGGCTCAAAAGGGGTTGACTAGGATTATGTCAAGGTAGGCTAAAGTGGTCTTTAAATTTTAGCAGGGATTCAAGGAAGGCCTATGATCATCTCACAAATCGAGTTCACTTAAGATTTCGCCTAGAAAAATACTCGGGGCAAGTTCTAGACTTTTAGGCACGGCACTCGGGATATGCAATTACAAACCTCACCTCATAAGCCTTAGGAATGCTAAAGAGTATCAAGTAGAGGTCCCACAACAATCTTGGTTCAAATTGAAAACTCAAATGTGGCCATGAATACCACCTGACAACAATTTCAGTCAACTCAAGATTCTAAGGGTCACAACTAGAACTAGCCTCATTTGTAATATGTCTTTAACCATAAGGTCAAAAGTAAATCTGTTGGTGCCAAGTGAATCTCTATTTGAATCACATTTATTCAATACTACTGAAACGAAAGAAAACAAAAAGAAAAACAAAAACAAAAATGAAAAATTGACTCAATCCCTTAAGAAGGTCGTCACACCGTCTGTCGTAGGGAAGAGACACCCGGTTCGCACAATTTCCACCCCTGGAAAGAACCGTGGCCTTAAGAAAACCAGGGGCTTATTGACAGAGCAAAAGGAAAATAAGAAGTTGCAAATTAAAAAGAAGTTACTAAATAAAATAAGAAGGTAGACTATAAATGGCAAAAGCTAAAGAAGTTATAAAATAGAAAATACGAAAAACCAAAAATGAATATTTACAATAGGGGATGAATATATACATATGATAAGGTAGGGAATTTGAATATATACATACCAAAATTAAAAGTATGGAAATGTAAATAAGAGAAAGAAAAAGAGTATTAGCAGTTATTACAACCCAAAAATGATCAAATTGTCTGAAATTACCAACAACCAAATAGAGACCACCCCCTCCAATAAAAGCTAGCATTGTACTCAATGCTAACTAACCAAAAATAAATCAGGGGAGAGGGGTGAGATAGAGTAAGAAAACCCTCCTTATGGTGCCACAGACTGCATAGGAGAAGGGTCAACAAGGGTTGATGAAGAAGGTGCTGCTCCAATGGGGATAGGAGGGTCCTGTGTATGCATGGATGTCTGGCCCTCGGGCTCCTCTAGATGAATCTCCATGTCCTTCGTCTGGGGATGGCTTCTCTACGAACTGGAGCAGGTGGGAGGTCTGCCTCATCTACATGTGTGTCCTAGTCAGTGGGCTCGGACTCTCCTAGCAAAAGATCAAGGGGGAAGTCCCCCGCATCAGCGACCTTTGCCATCTCCTTCACCAAGGCTTTCTGGGTCTCCAGCATCTTCTTCTGCACCTTCTTCGTGTCATCCTTGGCCTTCTTCATTTTCTTCACATACTTCCCCAAATAATTGATCTCCGCTTGTTGCTTCTCCATTGTCTCCAAGATTTTCTTCTGGTTGTCCACCACGCTCCTCAATGTGTCCTCCAGAGTCGGAGGCAATGCAATGGTCGCCGGAGCTGACTGAGTTGCAACTGTAGATGAAAGATCAGAAATTCTAGATGAAGCTACTTGCAGCCAGTTGGTGATACCAACTAGAGTCTGGGACACCTTCAGGGCTGTCTGAGGATAGGTGGATGATGATGGCACTGAGACTGGTATGGGTATAGCAGGGCCTGATGGAGGATTAGGGACAGCAGCAACAGTGGGCCCCTCAGAAGGAACGGAGCCTTCAACAGCAGCGGAAGGCTCTGTGGCTGTAGCAGAGGCTGCAGAGGTGGAGGCTTTCCCTCTTATCTTGGGGTTGTCTGGCCCCTTCAAATGATACCAAGAGAAAGTTGTCTGGGGCTTCACAAATGTATCAAAATTCCTCCCCTCGATCTCGTTGTCTCGGAAATACATAGTTTTGAAATGGGGGAAAGGATAAGAGGCCTCATTCCTCTTCACGACCCCCTCTATCACTCTGCACATGATGTTCCCGATATTGATCGGGATGCTGTCCATAATAGCCCCAACTATCACCGCCCTGGAAAGTGGCATATCACTATCATGGAGTATGGGGTCTATCCTACTACACACAAATGTGGCCCATCCCCGGGCCTCAAAACTCAGTGTGTTCGTCTTGATGAGGGTGCCTCTAACCAACCAATCGAGTGTAGTTCCTGGAGAAGTAATGACAGAAGCCAACCACGGGCGAGCCAAATCTTTCAGATTAACCTTCTCCAAATACCAAGTCTCATCAACCTTCCCGAAACCCGCATAGTCATTGAAAGCACTTCTATTGTATAGGATTTTCTTGTTGCGAAGTTTGGTGAGGTATGTGTACTTTTTGGTGAATGCCACATTTGTGTAGAACGCCTTCACCACATATTCATTTGCATCCACCACCATGTTATTGAAAAAGTTCCACCCCCTTTCTAAGAACTGCTTTTTTACATTGGGATTTAGGGGTAGGAGGTCCTTGATGATGAAGGGCCTTTCCGGGGTGAGAGATCTCCGAGGCCACATTTCTCTAAACTCATGGTGCGCAGGTTCAGAAACAAACCGGTCCTCCCATGCTGTGGGGTTTCTGGTCCTTTGAATACCAGCAGACTGTGCTAGAGTGTCTCCACCCCTTCTATCATCAGGACCCTCATCCGAGCTTTCGAGGTTGATGGAAGGAGGGGCTGCTGATTGAGCTGCTGACTGAGCTGCTGCACCTGTGCCCTCTGGATGAGTGGCTGAATGACTCGAGGAATCATCTGAAGACTCCAAGCTAGTGGGCTCATTTATGAGCCTTCTCGCCTTTGATGATGCAGCTGCTAGGGTTGCCCCACTCTGTCCCTCCGAAGCTTCCCGGGAGGGCAAGTATTCACTGGACTCCGACTATGAGGAGCTTGTCCTTTTTCTCTTTTGTGTCTTCCCAATTGCTTTTGTCGGGCCCAATGAGTTTTGTTGCTTTCCTTTGCCTCAACCCCTTGGAGGGTCGCCTCTCCCGGGTTGCTTTTTAGGTCCACCTCTGGATCTCACCATACTCTGCAAACATGTAACACACATTGTCAATACAGTGTACCTAGGTACCAACTAAAATTGTAGAAGTAGAGAGTGAAACAGTGTACTCAGGACCAAACCGCTGTCAGCGGAAAAGAACCGCTACAGCAGAATTTAGGGGACTCAGACTACCCCTCTCTAAATATATGA
This sequence comes from Nicotiana undulata, assembly GCA_005239495.1. Classification (NCBI taxonomy): domain Eukaryota; kingdom Viridiplantae; phylum Streptophyta; class Magnoliopsida; order Solanales; family Solanaceae; genus Nicotiana; species Nicotiana undulata. The sequence continues at coordinate 23,461 of ML271980.1, read as the reverse complement.
AACGCGGACCGCAAATTTTTGGATCGTTGCAGCATTTGGCAACCGCTGAAAGCGGAAATCTGGCCGATGCATCGGAATTTGAAATGTTCTGAGAGTGAACTCTTTGAATCTCTAAACCGATGTTCGCGCTTATTAACCGCTGCAGCGTTACACAGGACCGCTGTCAGTGGATTTCTAGAACGCTGCAGCAGAATCATCAACTTGAAAACATCATGGTTTGGACCTCCACTGTCAGCGGAATTCTAAAACGCTGCAGCGGAGGTCGAGAGCACAATGCATCTAGGCTAGGGTTCATCAAAATTTGAAAATTTTCATGAAAATGTACATATAAAGCACCCTTTACCCACATAGGAACCCAGATAGTATTACCCCAACATTGTAAAATACATTAACAATTCAATTTCAAGGATTAGGGTTGTATAACTCTATAAAAAAAGCAAAATAAAAGAAAAACACAATAAAATACCCTAAAACGAAGAACAAATACTCAAGTAAAGAAGATTAAAACATGAAACATACCAGTAATTGAAGGTAGATGATGGATGAAATTAAAAGTCTTAGATGAGCAGTGAAGGAGTGAATGCACAGTAACTATGTAGGGTTTAGTAGAGAATGGGTGAAAAGGGTAAAAAGTGAGGGTCCTTTAGCATATATACTAAACAGCTAGGACCCACGATCGCCTTACCTAGCGCGACAGCGGCTTTCTACTGCTGACCGTGCTTTTGGTTTTTCATACCTGCTGGATTTTCATCTTCACCGATGCAACGGAATTCCATTGCCACAGCGAAGTGCACTACGCGACAACGAAATAGTAAACGCCGCAGCGGAGTGGAGATTCAGAGATCATGTTTTTAGGACCAAATGGACCGCTGTCAGCGGTCTTTTTTCGCTGCAGCGCTTGGTCACCGCTGTCAGTGAATTTATGACCGTTGCAGCAGAATTTTTGCCACTTTGCTCATTTTCTAGATTTTCACCTGTACTGCATCCACCAAGTCCTACATCAACTTCACAACTGGTTAGTTCATAAAAAATCTATCCTGCCAAAAACAAACAAAAAGAAAGAAAAGAAAACACTTGGGTTGCCTCCCAAGAAGCGCATGATTTAACGTCGCGGCACGACGCATGTTACCATGTTTAAATGAATTTCATCAAAGCCACCACGTGGCTATCTTCCGCTTTACCAAGATAATGCTTGACTCGGTGCCCATTCACACGAAAAATTTCCCCATTCTTATTTTTGAGATCAAGAGCACCAAAGGGTGTAACCAATACCACTTCAAACGGGCCACTCCACTTAGACTTAAGTTCACCCGGAAAGAGACGAAGCCTAGAATTGAAAAGAAGCACCAAGTCTCCCACCTTGAACTCCCGGTCTTTGGCATATTTGTCGTGCAAATACTTCATTTTCTCTTTGTACAAAGAAGAACTAGCATATGCATGGAACTTGAACTCATCTAGCTCATTGAGGTGGTCAACTCTAAGATTTGCAGTTGTATCCCAATACAAGTTCAACTTTTTCAATGCCCATAGTGCCTTGTGCTCCAATTCCACCGGAAGATGACATGCCTTGCCATAGACCAACCGGTAAGGAGACATACCGATAGGTGTTTTGAAAGCAGTCCGGTAAGCCCAAAGAGTATCATCAGGCTTCCGGGACCAATCAGTCCGATTGGCATTCACTGTCTGGGCCAAAATGTTCTCGATTTCACGATTAGACACTTCAACTTGGACACTTGCTTGAGGATGCAACATAATAGACACTTTATGATTGACTCCATACTTGACTAACAATGAATCAAAGGCCCTATTGCAAAAATGAGAACCCCCGTTACTGATGATGGCACGGGGTGTCCCAAATCTTGTGAAAATATTCTTCTTTAGAAAACCAACTACACTACGGGCTTCATTGTTGGGCAAATCCACGGCTTCAACCCATTTCGAAACATAGTCCACCGCCACAAGTATGTAGGTGTTTCCACATGAACTAACAAAGGGCCCCATAAAATCAATTCCCCAAACATCGAAGATATCCACCTCAAGAATTGTAGTGAGAGGCATTTCATCTTTCTTGGATATGCCACCCATTCTTTGGCATTCATCACACCTTTTTACCAACTCACTAGCATCCTTGTACAAAGTAGGCCAAAAGAAACCACAACTTAAGACTTTTGAAGCGGTCCTTGCCCCTCCATGATGACCACCATAAGGTGAGGAGTGGCATGACTCAAGAATTGACACCTGCTCTTCTTCGGGCACACACCGTTGAATGACACCATCATTGCATATCTTGAACAAATACGGATCATCCCAATAAAAATCCAAGCTATCCCGTCTAAGCTTCTTCCTTTGGTTAGAAGAGAGCTCAAGCGGGACAACACCAGCGACAATGTAGTTGGTGATGGCGAACCATGGTATATCATGCAAAGAGACAGATAGAAGTTGTTCATCCGGGAAACTATCATTAATCTCAAGACCATCACTTGGCCTCCCTTGCTCTTCCAAACGAGAAATATGGTTGGCCACTTGGTTCTCACTCCCCTTTCTATCAACGATCTCCTAATCAAACTCTTGAAGAAATAACACCCACCGCATAAGTCTAGCCTTGGAATCCTATTTCATCATTAAGTGCCGGAGCGCCACATGGTCGGTGTGAACTATCACCTTGGCGCCCATAAGGTAAGGCCGGGATTTCTCCATTGCAGAGACTACAGCTAATAACTCTTTTTCGGTGACGGTGTAGTTCATTTGGGCGGAGTTCATGGTCTTGCTTGCATAATAGATGGGTTGAAAGATTTTGTTCACCCTTTGGCCCAAAACCTCCCCCACTGCCACATCACTAGAATCACAGATTAGCTCAAACAGAGAACTCCAATCCGACAGGGTGATAATTGGCGTGGTAGCAAGCTTTTGCTTCAACAACTCAAATGCACTCATACAATTGTCATCAAAGTGGAACTTGGCATCTTTTTCCAATAGATTGTAAAGAGGATTCACCACCTTCGAAAAGTCTTTAATGAAGCGCCGATAGAACCCTTCATGCCCAAGAAAACTATGGACTCCCTTCACCGAGGTCGGAGGAGGCAATTTGGAAATGACCTCGATCTTGGACTTGTCTACTTTAATTCCATGCTTTGATATTTTGTGGCCCAAGAAAGCAATGGACGCCCTTTCCATCACCCACCCGGAAGGTGAGCTCACCGGCCTCCACATCAACTAAGGCCTTCCCCATTGCAAGGAAGGGCCTTCCCAAGATGATAGGGACTTTATAATCCACCTCACAATCTAAGATAACAAACGCGGGAAAAATGAACTTGTCAACTCACACTAACACATCATCAATGATCCCTAGAGGACGCTTCATAGATCGATCCGCCATTTGAAGTTGCATGGAAGTAGCCCTAGGTTGACCAATTCCCAAGGTTTTGAAGACTGAATATGGCATCAATTTGATGCTAGCTCCCAAGTCGCACAATGCCTTGGCAAAATCCGCACTACCAATTGTACAAGGAATGGTGAATGCCTCGAGGTCTTCAAGGTTGGGTGCCATTGAGTGCACTATTGCACTCACTTGATGAGTCATTTTTATAGTTTCACACTCCATTGACATTTTCTTTGTGACCAAGTCCTTCATGAACTTGGCATACCTGGGCATTTGTTCAAGTGCTTCAACCAAAGGAACATTGATGGATAAACTCTTCATCATGTTGATGAATTTCTTTAATTGGTTCTCTTTCTTTTGCTTTGCCAACCTTTGAGGATAGGGAGGAGTAGGCCTAGGCAATGGTGCCTTTTCTTTCAACACAACCGGTTCGGGCATGTCAATTACGTGTTCCCTAGACGGGTTCACGTCACTTTGCAATTCCTCCTCATGATCATGAATATCAATTCTCACTTCACTAGTTGTTGGCTATTCCACCACATGTTCAACCTCAATCGGAACCTCATCATTTTGCAAGTCATCATCATTATCAACAACTCTCTTTTGCTTTGAAGAACTAGCCTCACCACCTCGTCCACTTCTTGTGGTCACCGCCATGGCGTGACCGACATTGTTGTTGTTGTTCCCACCCTTGGGGTTCACCACTGTATCACTAAGTAGTGCTCCCTTTGGGAGTGTGTTTAAGGCTTGTGAGATTTGTCCTATTTGAACTTCAAGATTTCGAATGGAGGTGTTATGGGAAGCAAGTTGAGCATTCGAATCCGCATTGCGTTCCATCATTTGTTTGAACATTTGCTCAATTCTACCCATGTCATTACTTGAGGAACCTTGGCCTTGTGATTGATACGGGGGTAGATTGCTTGGTTGTTGGTACATCGGGGGCCTTTGAAAACCCGACCTCGTATTACTGTTACCACCCCAATTGCTATGGTTGCCTCCCCATTGTTGGTTGTTGTTCCCCCAATTGCTTGAGTTGTTATTGTTGTTCCAATTGTTTTGCCTTTGATTGTTCCAACTTTGGTTGTTCCCTTGATTATTCCAATTTTGATTGCTTCCTCGATTGTTCCTTTGCCCTTGAAAATTGTTGGCATACATCACATCTTCATCTTGATCACCATAAGATTCTTCTTGAGTATACCCGCTCACTCCTTGGTCGCATTGGTCATTGTTGTTTTGCATTTGATTCCCACGAGGCCTTCGCTTGTTCACCAAAAGATTTACCCCCTCTATAGCATGCACTTGCTTTGGGCTTTGTATTTGTTGAAGCTGAGCCTTAGCAAGTTGATTCATCATGGTGGTAAGCTCGGCAATTGCTTGCCCATGATCTTGGAGCTCTTTGTGGAGGTTAATAATACTAGGATCACCCTGAGGCACATTTGCTCTACTTTGCCATGTCGACGATGTGTCAGCCATTTCATCTAAGATGTCACATGCCTCAGTGTAAGTTAGCTTCATAAAGTTACCTCCGGCGAGTTGGTTGACCACACACTGATTGGTGGTATTTATGCTTCGGTAGAAGATCTGTTGTATCATGGCCTCGGTCATGTCATTGTTTGGACACTCCTTTACCATGGTTCTGTACCGCTACCATATCTCATGAAGAGTCTTATTTGGTGCTTGCTTGAAAGATAATATTTCATCTATTAATGCAGCCATGTGCCCAGGAGAGAAGAATTTAGCAATGAACTTGTCCGCCAACTCATCCCATGTGGATATGGAATGGTTGGGGAGTCACTCAAGCCAATCTAGGGCTTTCCCTCGGAGAGAGAAGGGAAATAGCCGACGCCTTAATACATCCTCTAAGATGCTTGTTGATTTCTCCCCCAGCAGGTATCAACGAACCCCTTTAAATTCTTGTAAGCATTCTGGTGCGGAGCTCCTGTGAAGTACCCACGCTGCTCCAAGAGTGTTAGCATCACATTTGTGATTTGGAAGTTCCCCGTCCGGATTCTAGGCGGGACAATAGTACTCGCGTACCCCTCGTTTGGTAGCACCCGAGGGACAGCTCTGGGAGGTGGAGGTGGGGGAGGGTCTGGAATATCATCATTAAGATTGGTCTATCAGCCTCGTCTGGGAGGTGGAGGTACTTGATTTAATTCATCCTCTCCATTGTCATATACCTCCTCCCCCGGAATGATATTTCCCAAAGGATCTGCCATTTGTACCTGAATTGAATTTAAACACACACGTTAGCAATAGAAGGAAATAAGAACAATTAACACCACTATTCACGTAGATAATCAACACCATAAAATCTCCCTAGCCCATCTATACCACTAAACAGTAGCAAGGAAGGGGTCGATGCAGCTTTTACCCGAAGGGTCGGGATCGATTTCCACAAGGAGCTAAGAATGTGGGAGTTGAGTGTCTAAATGATCTAGTGGCATGTCATGCTCTTAATTACACTTTCATAATAAGGTTGTTGTAATTGTACTATGATTTAATCTAATTGTACTATGAACTAGCTAACTAATATCTTTTTGTAGATCCTCTCAGTTGATAAAGGAACTAGGGCTGTGACTTCCTCCTAGGTGAGTGACTAACGAGTCTAACATTGAGAATGAACTTGTGAAATGTGGGTGAAAGTAATAACCTCATGTAAATTTACTCACCCACTACCTCTCGGTAATACGGGTGACTTTGCCCAATTTGGCATTCTCAAGCACAATTGGGTGTTTTCACTTATGCACATGAATTGGATCAAGTCGGGTGTAGCCATCTCTAGCATTCACCCTTTTATCGGGGCTATCAATCTCTTGAGTTTTCCCCAATACCTCGTTAGCTCAATTACCTAGACTTGGGTCCTCTTTCTCAAAAGTGACCCTAGTCATTAAGGCTTGAAATAGTGTTTGCAACCACTAAATCTGAGATTTATGCACAAATTAAGCTAAATACCAAACACCATACACATAATCATCCTAAAATTGGAAACTCATTAATTACCCACACTAGGGTTGAGCCACAACCGTAGCTTAAGGGACTAGCTACTCATATTTGAAGGAGAAACACAAGTAGAAAATGAAATTAAGCTCATAAATGTAAAATACAAGATAATAATTGAAGAACAATGGTTAAAGATAAACTAAAAATACTCAAAAATAGCTAAAAAGTACTGTTCACGTGTTCTCCAAACGACTGATGCCTTAAAAAATGAAGAAAAGATCTATTTATACATGGCTGAAAATACTGGACAAAAATGCCCTTACGGAGAATCTGCTCCCAACGTATTTTTGAGCGCTGGGGGGAAGAGGCTTCTGCTGCAGCGGATTAATGACCTCTGCAGCGGTGTTGGACTTTACAGCTTTCTGATTTTTCCTTTCCGCGCCTAGCGGATAAATAAAATGCTGCAACGATGGCTGGAACGCGGCAACGGAATAATACCGCTGACCGCGGAATCTTGAATTCCTATTTCTCCCAACTCTCTGAAGATCATCAAACGCGTCCAGCGGATAATTGGGCGATGCAGCTGTGGGTAAACCGTTGCAGCAGAAAAATAGTGCGGATCGCTTTTTGGATTGCCTTAAAAAACAACTCTCTGAAGTTTGCTAGCAGGGCAGCAGACAGAAATCCGCTGCAGCGAAGTGACTAACGCTGCAGCGGAAAAGTGAGTGCTGCAGCGTTTCTGCTGGGTTCAGGGAGTTTTCAAGTTTTGCTCCTTTTGAAATCATTTTGGATCAATATTTACAAATCGACTCAATTCTTGCAATTCAAATAACTTGCATCAATATGTGGGGTTAATTAAGCCAATTGTTGCCTCAAAACCTAAGAAAATGGGGGTAAATAGTAGTGTAAATCACTAGTTATCAATGGACCAGGTCCATCTCCTCAACCTCAACAGCCTCTACAGGCTCAAAAACTTTTGCCTTACCCTTTTCAGCTCTCTTTCTCTTACTTTCCTTCAAAGCCTTCTGCAACTCCTCCTCATTCTGCGTAATTGCACTTCTTGTAGTTCTTCCTCTTGGAAGAGGGGTTTCAACAGAGGGAGTGGCTTTTCTCTTCTTACTCGCCACTGGAGTTTCAGCCTTCTTAGCCATGGGAGTTCTCTGCTTCTTGGGTTTATAACTCTCCCGTAACTTTCTCATAAGGTCAGCTAAGGTTTCCTCAATGGATGAGCCAGGTTCATCAGTAGCATGTTGAATATTTTCTAACCCCTCACCAGCCTCTCCTGAGTTACTTCCCCCTAAGTACTTGGCTCCTTCTTCAACTATCACTGGTGTAGTACCACAAATTTCCAATGGACTAACTTCTACCCCTGTTCCCCTCACAGTACTTCCTTCTCCCTCTCTCTTATTTTTTTTCACATTTTTATTTTTACCACCTCTTCGTCGCCTATCAGGTACTTCCACATCCTTCAGAACAAACCTATTTTCAAAAATTACGGATTCAGGCTCAGACCCAGTTTTAGGAGTGGATGAAACTTGTTCAGAATCAAATGAACCAGTTGCTTCCCCCTCAGTTCCTGACTTGAAAGAGTCATTAGAGTTCTCTGATTTTTGAGTCTGGCTGGCTTGAAGCTTAGCATTCAATTTCTTAGCTAGAGAGCCAATAGCCACTATTATCCTCGCAAGCATTTTGGCCCGCCTTCTTCTGGGTTCCAGATTAGGGCTTGGTTGAGCAACGAAGGTGATTGGAGGAGATGAAACATGATTGTTTTGAGGGGTGGTGGGATGGGATTGAGATGGGGTGGAATAATTTGATTGAGATGGGGTGGAACCAGTATCTTCGAGTGTGATATTGTAGTTAGGTGTGGTGGAGGAGGATGAAGCGGGTGGTGGAGTATTAGCCATTGTGATGATTTTTGTTGAATAAAGGAAGAAGATTTGGATCAAGGTGTTTGAGTAGAAGGTTGAAAGGGTTTCGACAGTTATGACTTGAGGAGGAGAAGTGAATGATTATTTAGAGAAGTGATGGATTTTTAAAGGAATGGTTAACTAATACACAACGGGTGTAATTTTGGGTCAAGAAGAAGTCTAATCGGTTCAGAAGTGTCAGTTAAAAGTGACGGTTATGGCTACCCTATAATCTAGGCTATTTAATTCGATTAGACTCGTTTGGGTAGACGGAACATGTTCAAATTTAGGATAAAGACTAGATTTTGAAAAGAGCTTGTTTTAGATAAAGTTCTGCTCATGATTAACTATTAATATTTCAAGATGTGTATAGTGGAGAACACATACCTCGTCTGTCAGATGGACCAGCTTTGATGAACCAGGTTCATCCTGTAAGAATCTCTTGATTAAGCCTCAATTTTCAAAAAATAGAAAAACATTATTAGTAACCAAGGAGTCATATTAACACATGGTAAGAGAGTATGTTGTTTATAGCATGAGACCGAGCAATGATTATTCTGATTATTTACACAAATTTCAGAATTCCTAGACAATTTATTTTTTCATTTCCAATTTTGTTTTCCATTTTTATTTTGAACTGGTTCAGTTAGGTGATCTTAATCATCCCTAACTCTAACCTGTTCCTTTAAAAATTCTCTCTACTTAGTGCTTTAGTAAAGATGTCAGCAATCTGTTTCTCAGTAGCACAGAATTCAATAGAGATCAATCCCTTCTCATAGTTGTCTCTTAAGAAATGGTGTCTAACATCTATGTGCTTTGTTCTTTTATGATGAACGGGGTTCTTTGTCATACTGATATCACTAGTGTTATCACAAAAGATAGGGATACAACCAACCTCTATACCAAAATCCAACAATTGTTGTTTAATCCATAATAACTGAGCACAATATGAGGCTGCATCCACATACTCATCCTTAACAGTAAATAGAGCTACAGAATTCTACTTTTTAGTGGCCCAAGACACAAGACATGAGCCCAGAAAGTGTGTCATACCTGAGGTGATCTTTCTATCTACCAAAAAGCCTGCATAGTCGGCATCATCATATCCCACAAGATCAAAATTACTACCTTTAGGATACCAAAGACAGAGGTCAGTGGTGCCTTTAAGGTATCTCAAGATTCTCTTTACTGCAGCCAAGTGTAATTCCTTAGGATTAGCCTGAAATCTTGCACAAAGCCCTATGCTGAAAACAATGCAGGTCTACTGGCAGTAAAATACAATAATGAACCAATCATTTCTCTATACAACTTTTGATCGACAGATGAACCGGGTTTATCTTTATCTAGTTTTGTGGCTGTTGCAATATGAGTGTCAATTTCTTTTGAGTCTTCTATTTTAAATCTTTTAAGCAACTCTTTCACATATTTTGCTGATGGATCATAGTTCCATTTGAATTTTGTTTAATTTGTAAGACTAAAAAGAAGTTAAGCTCACCCATCATGCTCATTTCAAATTCACCCCCCATTAGTTTAGCAAATTCTTTACTTAGCTTTTCAGAAGTTGCCCCAAAGATTATGTCATCTACATATATATGCACTACCAAGAGATATTTACCTTTTTCCCTAAAGAATAAGGTGTTGTCAATTTTACCTCTCTTGTAGTCATGTTCAAGCAGAAATTTTGATAGCCTTTCATACCATGCCCTTGGAGCTTGCTTGAGTCCATACAGTGCTTTATCAAGTTTGTACACATGATCAAGATTCTCCTTGTTTTCAAACCCGGAGGTTGCTTTACAAACACTTCTTCCTTGAGATAGTCATTCAGGAAGGCAATTTTGACATCCATCTCGTGAAGGGTGAATTCCATGTAAGCAGCAAAGGCTATGAGTAGCCTAATTGCTTCCAACCTTGCCACAGGAGCAAAGGTTTCATCATAGTCTATGCCTTCCTCCTGACTGTATCCTTGAACCACCAATCTTGCCTTGTTTCTTGTGACTGTTCCATCTTCGTCAAGTTTATTTCTGAATACCCACTTTGTGCCAATCACTGATCTATCAAAGGGTCTGGGTACCAGATGCCAAATTTGACTCCTTTCAAATTGGCTGAGTTCTTCTTGCACTGCATTTACCCAATCTGCATCCTGCAAACCTTCAGCAATATTTTTAGGTTCAATTAAGGATAGAAAAGCATCAAACGCACACAGATTTTTCAAAGAGGATCTGGTTCTGATTCCAGATGTTGGATCAGTTATAATGTTCTCAATGGGGTGAGAACTTTGATATATGTGTGGTTTTACAACCAACTCGTTATTGCTTGAAGATCCTACAGTGCTTTGTTACTAAGGAATAGGATCAGGGACATGTTCCAATGAAGTTTAGAAATTAGTTTGTTGTTCAGTTCCCCCTGGCATGTTGCTTGGGATGGATGAACCCATTCCATCACCCGTTCCTTCCTCCAGTGTTGCTCCAGTTTGGTATGAGTTTCTGAACATCCCAATTTCTTCATCTTCTTGTTCTTGTCTCTCAGAGAGAATGTTAGTTTCATCAAAAACAACATGCACACTTTCTTCAACACACATAGTTCTTTTGTTATACACTTTATAAGCCTTACTATGTGAAGAATATCTCAAGAATACTCCCTCATTACTTCTGGGATCAAACTTACCTAGGGAGTCCTTGCCATTGTTGTTCACAAAGCACTTACATCCAAAAGCCCTAAGATGGGATATATTGGGCTTTCTCCCGTTAAGTAACTCATAGGGAGTCTTCTCTACAAATGGTCTAGTCATGCACCTATTTATGATATAGCATGCAGTGTTTATAGCTTCTGCCCAGAAGCTATGAGGTAGTTTACTAGAAAGAATTATAGTTCTAGCCATATCTTCAAGTGTCCTATTCTTTCTTTCAACCACTCCATTTTGTTGTGGAGTTCTAGGGGCAGAAAAGTTATGATCTATGCCATGCTCATAACAAAATTCAGCAAATTTGGCATTTTCAAATTCAGTGCCATGATAAGACCTAATTGATGCAAGTTGATTTCCTAATTGTTTCTGTAATTTTCTAACAAAAGAATTAAACATGTCAAATGCTTCATATTCAGATGTTAGAAACAATGTCCAGGTAAATCTAGAATAGTCATCAACAAACACCATTACATATCTCTTACCACCTCTGCTTAATATTCTCATAGGACCACATAGGTCCATATGGACCAGTTCCATCGTCTTGGTGGTACTTACCATTTTCTTGCTTTTGAAAGATGATCTTACCTGCTTTCCCCTTGCACATACCTCAAAAACTTTATCTTCCTTGAACTTAATGTTAGGGAGTCCTATCACTAAGTCCTTGGAGACTAATTTGTTGAGTTGATTTAGACTAGCATGGCCAAGTCTTTTGTGCTAAAGGAGGGGATCACTGTCTAGCACACTTAAACATGTTAATTCATTTTCTGACAAAGAGGATAGATCTATGATATAGATATTATTCACTCGTTTTCCCTACAAAACAATCTTGTCAGTGATAAGATTAATTACAAAGCATTTTGTAGAAGTGAATGGAACCAGGTTACCTCTGTCACACAGTTGTAACACACTGATCAAGCTATATTTTAAGTCATCTATCAAGTAAACGTTCTCAATGGAACGTGTGTCATCCTTACCTACCTTACCAACCCCAATGATTTCACCTTTCTTTTCATTTCCAAAGGAGACATTTCCTCCTTTGAGGTTCTCAAGTGAAAGGAATTGTTCCTTGTTGCCAGTCATATGTTTTGAGCAGCCACTATCCATGTACCATATTTGATTACTCCCTTTCACTTAAACCTACAAAAGAAAATTAGGGTTTAGTCTTAGGAACCCAAACTAGTTTGGGTCCCTTTCTATAAGATAAAGGATGAACAAGTTCCTTTTAGCCTAATTTGGTAACCAATTTTTCTTTCGAACAAAACTTTTATTCTTTTGACTGGCCTATTCTTTTTCATTGCATTCAATTTTGTAGTGACCAGTCTTACCACAGTGGGTACAAATTTTGTTTTTAGGAAGTGCGAGGTACTTGCTTTTGGGATCCCATTTAGGTAGTTGACTCCCAAAGCCAAGTCCTCTTCTATTGCTACTGTGATTTTCCTGTAGCCATGTTAAAGCATCAGAGGAGTTATTCCATTTGCATGTTCTGTCCAGTTCATGATTAACCTTACCAAGTTCCTCCTTCAACACTCTTATCTGTTCATCTTTCTTATACAACTTATCTTTTAGTTTGCCTACATTCTCTTCTAAGATGAGTTGAGAGTTGTCAGCTGTCGTTTTACTGGTTCCTAGTTTCAATTTTAAATTTTCAGATTTTAAATCTAGGACATTTGTTTCAAGTGGATGAACCTTGTTCTTCAGAGTAGTGTTTCACTCATAGATTCACTTACTCTGAGTTCCAGGTTCTTACACTTTGATTTTAACATTACACACTCCTTAGACACTTGTTCCTTCTCTTTATTTATTTCTTCAGAATTATCAATGAAGTCAAGTAATAATTCAGAGAGTTTTTCTTTAGATAAGAACTTAATCTTATTTTTGAGATGAGATATACTTTCCTCTTATTCCTCATCTGATTCACCAATTGCCATGAGTGCTTGTTCGTCTCCATATTCATCACCTGATTCTTCATTTGAACTTTCTTCCCAAACAGCAACCATATCTTTGTTGATGTTTTATTTTTCTTGGGATGAACCAGTTTCTTCTTCCGGTTCCTTCGTTCAGATCTTTCCCTTTTCCATTCAACTTCCCACTGAGGATAGTTCTTGATGTGATGATCAGTTTTTCCACATTTGTAGCATCCCTCGTATGTGGGTTTTTCTGGTGCCTTTGCCTTGTTGTAGTTTTCACCTCTTGAGATGCCCTTTTTCCTAATGAGATAGTTTCTGAATTCCTTGGTGATCATAGCCATTTCATCTTCCTCCAGTTCTTCTACCTGAGTGATGCTTAGTGCCAGACTTCTTTCCTTATTGGGAGCATCCATCTTCATTGTCTGCCTTCTAAGTTCATAGGCAGTGAGATTTCCAATTAGCTTATCCAACCTGAAGGTTTCCATATTCTTGGATTCCTGAATAGCAGTGATCTTACTCTCCCAAGAGATTGTCAAAACCCTTGTCAAAATCTTTTCAACCTTGTCTTCTTCAAGGATAGTCCTTCCAAGAGATTTTAGTTCATTTGTCAGAGTAGTGAACCTAGTGTACATCTCTCGGATGGTCTCTCCTTCCTTCATAAAGAAATTCTCATATTGAGAATATAGTAATGTACCTTTGGTTCTTTTCACTTGTGCAGTTCCTTCATGAGCCACTTGCAAAGTGTCCCAAATTTTCTTGGCAGTAGTGCAACTTTGAATCCTGTTGTACTCATCTGGACCAAGTCCACACACAAGCCACTTCTTGGCCTTGGCATTCTTTTCCCATTTTCTTAAGTCTTCAGCATTGCAGTCAGCTCTTGTCTTTGGCACATCTACTCCTTCAGCAGTCTTCTTCATGGTGGCCAAAGGACCGTTAGTGACTATGTCCCATTGTTCATAGTCTTCTCCAATTAAGTGATCCTTCATCCTGTTCTTCCACCAAAACTAGTACTGACCATCGAAGAGTGGTGGCCTAGCAGTTGATTGTCCTTCCCAGATCCCAGGTGGTGCACTCATATCGATATTTTCCTAAGGTGTTAGCCTCTTCAAGGATAACCTGCTCTGATACCAATTGATGTTCTTAACGTCAATACCACACAAGAAGGGGGGTGATTTATGTGGTGTCCGTTTTTCGCGTGTTTTAGTTATAGAAGGACTAGGTTCTTCTATGTGTTCCAACTTCTACAGTTTGTGGAATAATAAACACATAAATTAAAGAACACAACAATTTAACGTGGAAAACACCTGGCTCAAAAGGTGAAAAAACCACGACCTACTTCCCAGTAGGATTTTCCCAAACTCTTCACTAAATCAATGATCCAAACAACATTTACAAAATAAACTCTTTTGTAAACCTAAGGAGTACCTCTAATCCCTTTGTGGCAAACTAGCCTCTAGCTATTTGCGATAAACTTCAAGTTAGCTATAACTTGAACACTCAGTACCTTTTACAATTGCTTCTAGATAAGCTGAAAGGTACAAGTTGTGTGATGACCCAAGGAGTCATTTTATAAAATTAGACTCCGTTTCGTGCTTAATAGCCATAAAAAGACTAAAATTAAATACCTCGATTTGCGTGCGTAGCCCGAGCGTAAAACCGAAAATCTTTTATGTGAAAGTATGAGAAATAGTGATTTTTAGAATTTAAATTTGATAAAAGTTGACTTTGGTCAATATTTTTAGTAAATGGACCCGAATCCGTGTTCCGATGATCCCGGGCGGTCAGCCGTAAAATATGGGACTCGGGCATATGCTCGGAAATGAATTCCGAGGTCCCAAGCCATAGAAATCAATTTTTGAAAGAAATTGTTTTGCTGAAATGATTGAGGATTAAAGAAAAGAAATAATGCTAAAAATTATTGGTATCGGGTCCGTATTTTGGTTCTGGATCCCGATACAGCTTTGTTATGATATTTAAAGGATAACTGTGAAATTTGGGGAAAAACGGAGTTCGTTTGACATGATTCGGATATCCGGTTGAGAAATTATGAACTTTAAGAGTTTTGTTGGAAATGATGAGTTTTGAGGTTTAATTCATTGATTTACATGTTATTTTCATGATTTTATCGCACGAGCAAGTCCGTATGGTATTTTTAGACTTGCGTGCATGATTTGTTTAGAGCCCCAAGGGCTCGGGTGAGTTTCAGATAAGCCACAGGGTGTTTTTCACTTTAAAATAACTGCTGGTTTTTCATTGCTGGTGTCCAGGTATTTTGTTCTGTGCGATTGCATAGGCAAGTCCGCGATCGCACAGAGTAAAGTTGGAGGTCCTGTTTGGTACACTATGCGAACGCACCATACCCTTCGCGATCGCACTGAGTAAATCAGGCCTGGGGGGAGGGGAGGTCAATACCCTGTTCGATCGCACGCCTCCCCATGCGAACTCACTGCCCAATTTTTCCTTACCCTGTGCGATCGCACATTATTAACCGCGATCGCACAGAGCCTCATCCCAGCTATTATAAATACCTTTTAAAATCCGGGCAGAACCCTTTCTTCTCCAATTTTTCGAGGTTCCAGCCCTAAAAACTAGTTTTCTTCAACAATCTTCATCCCCAATTCATAGGTAATCAATTCCAACCTTTGTTCTTTCAATTCCTTACTACTTTGCATCACTTTTAAAGCAAAAACAAAGAATTTTCATGGTAAAAATTTAGGATTTGGGTAGAATTAGGGAGTTTTGTAAAAATTAAATTTTTATATCAAATTAAGGTCGGATTTCAAAACTAATAGCATATTTGGGTTCTTGGGTGAATGGGTAAACGTAATTTGGTCCGAACCCCGAGTTTAGACCAAGCGGGCCCGGGCCCGGGTTTTCACTTTTTTTTTAGAAAACTTAAGAAAAATTATATTTTTCAATAAAGTTAGTTCCTTTAGCACTAGTTAATAATACTAAGTTAATTTTTGATTAGATTCGAGCAAGTTAGAGGTGAATTCAAAAGGAAAAGCAATAATTGAGCAGTGAGTGATCAGCGAAATTGAGGTAAGTGTTTGGTCTAACTTTGGCTTGAGGGAATAGGACTCCCCACTTGTTTGTTATGTGAAATGCATGGACGTGGTGTATAGGTGTGGTGACGAGTATCTATGCACCACCCAAATTGGTTGTTAAACATGATCCCCTTTCCTATTCCCCACTTATTTGATCATTGTCTTATTTGTTATATGTTCATCATTGTTTCTATGACTATTTGGCCTTGTTGATTGTTGTTAGATATTGTTGTGACTATTTGGAAAGAGTATTGGTTGTTTGAGATGGTTTCCTTGTGATATAAACATAGTTGAGAGGTTTGGTATTGTTTTTATGAAATAAATGTGTATATTGTGATATTCCTGTTGGTTTCATGGTTGAGAGGTTGTTGATGAAGTTATGAGAAAAATGCAGTTTATTATTTATAATTGTTGAGACAAAAATATTGTGAAAGGCTTGGCCTGAATTGTGAAATTTATGAATAAATTGATACGATATGTCTGGTGGGAGCGGGTTGCACGCCGCAACAAGGAGTGATAAGGGTGGACAGGTGGGATCGGGTTGCACGCCGCAACAGGAGTAATAAGGGTGATAT
>ML271978.1:41382-59347 GCA_005239495.1 Nicotiana undulata | reverse complement strand
GAAGGTATACAGAGGAATGATTGGGTCTCTACTATATCTCACCGCCAGCAGACCAGATATTGTATTTAGTGTGGGTCTATGTTCTAGGTTTAAGGCAAATCCAAAGGAGTCCCACCTCACTGCAGTGAAGAGAATTTTAAGATACTTGAAAGGCACCACTGATTTATGCCTTTGGTATCCTAAAGGTAGTAATTTCAACCTTGTAGGATATGTTGATGCTGATTATGCAGGTTTCCTGGTTGACAGGAAAAGTACTTCAGGCATGTCCCACTTCTTGGGCTCTTGCCTTGTGTCTTGGGCCACCAAGAAACAAAATTCAGTAGCTCTGTATACTACTGAGGTTGAATATGTGGCTGCAGCCTCTTGCTATGCCCAGTTGCTTTGGATAAAGCAACAACTTCTGGACTTTGGTATAGATGTGTGATGCATTCCTATTTACTGTGATAACACTAGTGCAATTAGTATGACGAAGAACCCGGTTCATCACAAGAGAACTAAGCACATAGATGTTAGACACCATTTTCTGAGGGACAACTATGAAAAGGGAATGGTCTCAATCGAATTTTGTGCTACTGATCGTCAAATTGCTGATATATTTACCAAAGCACTGAGTAGGTAGAATTATAAGAGAAACAGGCTTGAATTAGGGATGATTAAGATCACCTAATTGAAAAACAAAAACTAAAAAATTTTGAAAAAAAAATGAAATTTTTCTTGGTTAGAAAATTCAAATTAGGCACTTAATAAAATTAATCATTGCTCAGTATTATGTCTTTATTGCCATACTCTTCTGCCATGTATTAAGATGATTCCCTAGTTGCTAATGATGTTTCTCTATTTTTGTAAGTTGAGGCAAATAAAGGATTTTACCTGGATGAACCTGGTTCATCCATGATGGTTCGCATAACTGACAAGGTACGTTCTCATCTCCATACATGTATTAATTCAAGTACAGTCATACATGAGCAGGACTCTATCTATTTATGGTTCAAATTCAATTCTAGTACTTACCCAAATATTGAACCAGTTTCAAGAAGTCCCATCTCACTTGATTAGCCTAGTTTTAGGGGGAAAGTAACTGTCCAATCAATGTCTAATCAATGACAATTCTGAATCGATTAGAATTCCACTTGAGTTAATACTCTTTCGTTGTAATCTCCAGCCATAAGTTATAAAAAGGCCATCATTACCCATTGTGCATAAAGCAACAGTCGAACCTTGTTCAACTCACCCAACTCGCAATCTCTACTGCCTTTTGTCTTTCTTCTTTCTAAACAATTCAAAATCATGTCGTCACCCCCACCAGCTTCTTCTGATTCATCTCCAAACAGAGATTATGATGGAGGCAACTATGAATCAGACTCAAATTCACCCTCAGTGTATAGTTCCGAGTCTCCAGAAAAGTCGACAACCCCTGAACACCCTACAATCCCAGAACCCACACCAAACCCTACCCCAGCCCCCAAGCCTCGTCGTGTAAAAGTTCTTGCACGCAAATCTGTGGCTTCTGGTTCAAGAGCCAAATTCTTGGAAGAATTATTGCATGCTGAAGAAGGCTCCACACCAGAATCGTCCAATGAATCATTCAAATCAGCCAATGAAGATGAAGCACCTGGTTCAACCAGTGGTGAGAAAGGTAATTCTGATGTTATCTCTGAAATAAACAATGCTGATCAACGATTTGTGTTGGTGGGGTCTGTGGTGGATGTTGAAGTGCCCAAAAGGCAAAGAAAATCTGGGAAAGAGAAACCTCTTGAGATCGAGGGAGATGTAAATGTGAGGGGATCGGGAGAGGATGGTACTACACTGGCAATATGTGGTCCCGTTCTTGAAAATCTTGAAGAAGATGTCACAATCTTAGGGGGAACTAGTGGAGTTGAGGAAGCTGATGCTGGGTTGGAGAAATTGATGAAAGCAATAGATGAACACGTTTCTTCTGGGGAAGAAACTTTGGCTGAAAGATTGAGGAAGTTGGGGGACTCATATAACCCCAAGAAAAGAAGGACTTCAAAGTCCAAGAAGTCTACAGCCTCAGTTCCTTCGAAGAAAAGGAAAGTTGTTGGTTCTGCTGAGGTACCTGTTCCTAAGGTACGTGCTACGCGAAATTCTATAAGAGAGGAGGAAGAGAAGTTAGAAAAGGCTCTGCTAGAGAGCAAGAGGAAGAGGGCAACAAAAGGAAAAGCAAAAGTTGGAGAGCCTGTTGAGGTTGTTGTTGTTGAAGAAGAGACGTTGGACCTGGTCCAACAAGAGGAGCAGCTGGCTCCAGCTGTGGTTAGGACACCCAAACCCAAACAGGCTAAGGCTTCTTCAAAGAAGTCACCTGATGTGTCCGCTGCAACTCCAAGCACAGTCAAAAGGACCAGGTCCAAGCCAAAGAAAGTAAAAATTGTTGCTAAGGAGGATGATGATGCAGACTGGAGTGGAGAGGAGGAGAAGGAAATAGAAGAGGTGACTGACAGAGTTACCATGTTTGGAAAAAGAACAACTCTGAAGGGTAAGCTGATGAAGGATCTAGATGAGCCTGGAATGCAGTACTTGCTGGGAACTCTATAGGTACAGGGCTGGAAGGACATGGTCCTTCGTATGGAAGGAAAGCTGGCAAGAGCTGAGTTGGTAGAATTCATGGGGAATGCGATTTGTCAAAAACGGTAGGGGTCACATCAATGGTCAAAGGAATTAAAGTTTCTTTTGATACTAAAGAACTGGGTGTTATTCTAGACATACCAGATGAGGGATATGAGGACTACACAAGGCAAAGATGGCCTTGTCTAGATGGGATGGCCTCATCAATTAACATCACCAGGTTCTTCAGTGATAATGAGAAAGATATTTAACCAAGGCCTGTCTACAAGAGTGAAATGAAGCAAGAACACAAGCTATTCTTCGAGTTCGTCATCAAGTATCTACTGCCCAGACAAGAAAGAAGGCATATTGCCAACTATATGGATATGACCTTGATGGAATGCTTGTACAAGGGAAGGCAAATAAATTGGCCAGATTTCATCATCCAACTCTTGGATAGAGTTGTGAATGGAACAAAAGCTCATACAATCCCATATGGATTTATTCTGACAGTTGTGCTTACTCATTTTGGGGTTCAAGTGAAGAAGGCTGAAATAGCGACTGCTAAGGATTATTTTGCGAAGGAAACTTTGCTATCATATGATTATATTGTCAATGTTCCTATGGATGAACCTGGTTCATCTAGGAAGTAGCCAGTCAACAGCAAAGTAAGAACTCTAGTGCAGGAAAGCGAGAATAAGGATATGGAGATCCTTCGTTTGAAGTCTCGTGTAATTGAGGTTGAAGCTGAGCGGGATGCTCTCGGGGCTGAATTAGCAAAGGAGAAAGAAAAGAACGAGGGTGTTCTTAAGCAGATGCTTTCTCTCCTACAATCCAAGACCACAACCTCCTCTGCACCTTCCCAACCTTAGGTTTATCCAGTGCTTCCCAGTTATCTTTCAAGTGCCCAGTTTGGGACAGTGTCTAGCTTTTGTGGTTTCAATTTTTTTGTTTTGCTCATGTTTTGATCGTTTTTGCTTTAATCTGTTGGTGTTTGATGTGCAGTATTATATCAATGAAGTTTGCTGATTTTAAAAATTGTCCCAATTTCTAATTTATCTTACATTATTGGTTTCTTGTGTTGATTAATCATGCTTGCACCTGCAGTTGCCTAAATTTGGCCATGAGTAAGAATTAAAAATTTGGTAAGTATCATTTTGCAACTTTTCGATGATGCCAAAAGAGGGAAGATGTGTTGTGCTGGGTGTGTTTTTTTCCTTCAAAAAGTGATATTTATAACCTATTGTACCTGGTGCTCAATGATTAATGCTTAAACCTATACAAAGTGTTTGAAGTGTATACATGATAAAAGCACAGAGTTTGTCATCATCAAAAAGGGGGAATTTGTTGGCCCATGTCATTGAATGGGTTTTGAAGATTGACAAGTTGAACCAGGTCCATCAGAGCACACACATCTGAACGGAACAGTTGGTACAAGAATTGTTCATGCATAGGAGATATCAGTGATTGTTGAGTATCAAAGAGCTAAAAGGATGTCTACTAATACGAAAAGGTTGCAAAGTGTTAAAGAAGATTGAAGTTAATTTCAGCAAGGACAGAATAGAGAAGGAAGTTGAGTCATAGTCGAACTCGTATACCCAGGTAGAGTTGGATCAGAACTGCACCATGTACTCAACAACTGACTCTATAAATACTCGATGTATTACTGCTGAAAGAAGTGACGCACAAAGACAAAAGTGAATCAAGTTCTGAAAAGCAAAAGTTCTCAGGATATTTTGCAAGTAGAAGTATTGTGTGAAGGCTACAGTTCAACTAGAAGAAACAGTTTTATTGTTGATGTATTGAGTCTAGTTGATTGTAGTAGGCATTTTAATATTGTATCTTTTCAGCTTTCATAGAAGCAATTATAATAGGTACATATTGTTCAAGTTAGAGTTAGCTTGAAATCTGTAGAAATTAGCTAGAGGCTAGTTGATACAAAGAGGATTAGAGTTAGTCCTAGGATTACAAAAGAGTTTATTTTGTAAGTCCGTTTGGCTCAGAGTTTTTAGTGAAGTGTTTGAGAAAATCCTACTGAGGAGTAGGTCATGGTTTATTCACCTTTTGAGCCAGGTGTTTTCCACGTAAAAATCTCCGTGTCTTTACTTTGCTGCTTTATTATTCCGCAACAGTAGAAAGTAGTACACAAAGAAGAACCAGGTTCTTCTTATTAGACAATACTAAAAAATTGGGTACTGCACAATTAACTTATATTATTGTGTGGTATTGAAGTCTAAAACATCAGCAGTGTTGATGCAGAACAGTAGGGTGATTGCCTACGCGTCTAGACAGTTGAAGGTGCACGAGAAGAACTACCATGTGCATGATCTTGAGTTGGAAGCGATTGTTCACGCCCTGAAGATATGGCATCATTATTTATATGGTGTTCCCTGTGAGATATTCACGGATCACCGGAGTTTGCAACATATATTCAGGCAGAAGGATCTTAATTTGCGCCAACGTAGGTGGTTGGAGTTACTCAAGTATTATGACATCACTATATTATACCACCCGGGGAAGGCCAATGTGGTGGTCGACGCCTTGAGTCGCCGGGCGGAGAGTTTGGGTAGTTTGGTATATCTTCGTGCAGCTGAGAGGCCCTTAGCCTTGGATGTTCAGTCCTTAGCCAGTCAGTTCGTGAGGCTGGATCTTTCTGAGACTCGCCGGGTTTTTGCTTGCGTTGTTGCTCGATCTTCTCTTTATGACCGCATTCGGGAGTGCCAGTATGAGAATCCCAACCTCCAGGCTCTTCAGGATAGAGTTCGGCAGGGTGATGTCAGAGATGTGACCATAGAGGATGATGGTGTGATGAGGATGCAGGGTCGTATCTGTGTGCCAGACGTAGATGGGCTTCGGAAGTTGATTCTTGAGGAGGCCCATAGCTCGCGGTATTCCATCCATCCGGGCACCGCGAAGATGTACCAGGATCTTAGACAACACTATTGGTGGCGAAAGATGAAGAATGATATAGCGGAGTTTGTAGCCAAGTGTCTCAATTGTCAGCAGGTCAAATGTGAGCATCAGAGACCGGGAGGATTACTTCAGCAGATTAAGCTTCCAGAGTGGAAGTGGGAGCGGATCCCCATGGATTTTGTGGTTGGACTTCCTCGGACCTTGGGGAAGAATGATGCTATTTCGGTGATTGTGGACCGGCTGACCAAATCAACTCATTTCATTCCAGTGTTGACTACATATTCTTCTGAGAGGTTGGCCCAGATCTACATCGGGGAGATAGTCCGGTTGCACGGTGTGCCGGTGTCCATTATATCAGATCGAGATCCCTAGTTCACCTCGCACTTCTGGAGAGCTTGCATAGTGAGTTGGGTACCCAGATAGATCTCAGTACAGCATTCCACCTCCAGACGGACGGGCAGTCTGAGCACACGATTCAGATTCTTGAGGATATGCTCCGTGCCTGTGTAGTGGATTTTGGAGGGTCATGGGATCGATACTTGCCTCTTGCAGAGTTTGCTTATAATAACAGCTACCAGTCCAGCATTCAGATGGCGTCGTATGAGGCTTTGTATGGTAGACGGTGCATGTCTTCAGTAGGATGGTTTGAGCCGGGCGAGGCCCAATTGTTGGGTACAGAATTGGTTCAGGATGCCCTGGACAAGGTGAAGGTGATCCAGGATAGACTCCGCACAGCTCAGTCCAGACAAAAGAGTTACGCGGACCGGAAGGTTCGTGACTTGGCATTTATGACTGGTGATCGGGTTTTTCTTCGAGTATCGCCTATGAAGGGCGTCATGAGATTCGGGAAGAAGGGTAAGCTGAGTCCGAGGTTCATTGGCCCTTTTGAGGTATTGCAGCGGGTTGGGGAGGTAGCCTATGAGTTGTCCTTGCCTCCTAACCTAGCAGGAGTTCATCCGGTGTTCCACGTTTCCATGCTCCGGAAGTATCACGGTGACCCGACTCATGTTTTGGATTTTAGCTCAGTCCAATTGGACAAGGATCTATCATATGTTGAGGAGCATGTGGCTATATTGGCTATATAGGAAAAGTGCTATTTGTTTGAGACTTGATAGGGATATTCTTGCTGTTTCGGAGCTATATGCCTTATTTGTACACATGTTCACACTTTATAGTCATCATGCTATTTTCATACAATATCTCTCTCCCGCTACTTCTTATTTGATTCCTCACATGTTGTTGATGCATGCTAAGTGTAACATTGTTAAATTGAGTATTGTGAGATGTGTTACCTGAGACTCGAACGATAAATGACTAAGTTTGGGTCATAGAGCCGATTTGGTATTGATTTTAAGGTGACGCGTACGCCAGGCCCATATTGGGCTAAGTGTTATTATTTTGGGGAGATGCATGCACCAACCCTCACTATTGGGCTAAATGATTATGATTAGCGCTTGGGAAGGATCCGCTCCTCCGGAGTCTGACATGCCAGTAGTGGGCGCATGCACATTATTTTATATACGTGCTTGATGATGGGAAGATATGCCAGGCACCCATACAATTCTAAGTGTGTATATTTTGATGGATCCCTTGTGATATCGTTAATTTGACATGTATACTTGACATGTAGGCATAGAGATGTTGTAGCGACCCGGTCGATCGTTTTGAGAGTTAGCTCCCCGATCCCCTAATAACTGTTTCTCCCAAGCCTAATTATGTTAATGGAACTTGTCGGAGCGTTGAGTGGTGAAATTCAGAGTGATTTTGGACACATAGTCCTCTAATATGAGCTTCAGCTTTAGAAATCGGACCGTATCTAGAACTGTGTGAAGACGGATCCGGAATGGAATTTCTTCAACTCCGTTAGCTCCGCTGGGTGATTCTGGGGTTAGGAGCGTGTTCAGAATGTGTTTTCAATGTCAGTTGTAGATTTAGGCTTGAATTGGCGAAAGTTAGAATTTCGGCGGTTTCGGCCGATAGGTGAAATTTTGATATCGAATTCGGAATGGAATTCCGAAAGTGACAGCAGGTCTGTAATGTCATTTTTGACCTGTGTGCAAAATTTTAGGTCATTCGGATAAGTTTAGACGTGTTTCGGCATCAGATGTGAATTCTAGAAAATTCCTAAGTTCTTAGGCTTAAAGTTATGCATACTTGATGATTTTGATGTTATGAGATGTGTTTTTAAGGCTCGACCAAGTTTGAATGAGGTATTAGGGTCATTTGGTGGTTTTGGTTGAGGTCCCGTGGGCCTCAGGTGTGTTTCGGGTGTTCAAACGGGCATTTTGGCCTAAAGGACTTAGCAGGTTTTGCTGGTTTTTCACCAAAAGTGATTTGTTCTCCGCGATCGCAGGTCTCCCTCCGCGATCGCATAAGGTAATTAGGGGAGGCCTGTGAATTGTTCTTCGCGATCGCACCATGTTAACCGCGATCGCAGTGCTTTGGGGAAATGGTCTCCGCGATCGCATGTCTTAGGACGCGATCGCATAGTGGATTTTAGGCCTGAGGAATAGGGTCAGCGTTGTTCTACGCGGTCGCGTGGACCCTGTCGTGATCGCATAGATTTGGGGGAAGGAGGTCCGCGATCGAAGCCCCTTTATCGGGATCGCACTGAAGGAAAGTGAGGCGCGTGGCAGATACTCTTCGCGATAGCGACTATGCGTCCGCGATCGCATAGAAGAAATCACTGGGCAGCTTTTTAAAAACCCAAATCCCAGGGTTTATGCTATTTTCACCATTTTTTATTTTTGGAGCTCGGGAGAGGCAGTTTTTGAAGGTATTTGCACCTGGGTGATTTGGGTAAGTGATTTCTAACCTATGTAGATCAAATTCCGTGATTCCAATCTTAAATTCAACCTTAAATTTCGAAATTAGTGGGTAGAAAATGGAAAATATGGGAAGAACTTCATAGACTAAATTGTTGAGTTTTGATTGGGCGTTTAACCTCCGATTTGAGAGATTCTTATATGGTCAAACTCGTGAGTGAATGAGGGTTCGGAAAATATAATTTTTACCCGATTCCGAGACGTGGGCCCAGGGGGACGTTTTGGGCGAATTTCCTAATTTCGCGTATTAGCTTCGAATTAATTAGACATTTTGATTCCTTGAAGTGTTATTTAAAATATGTAATCGAATTTATTAGATTCGGGCCACCCGAAGTCGGATACTCGTGGCAAGAGTGTGGTATTGGGTTGAGTAGCGCAGTCGAGGTAAGTGGCTTGCCTAACTCTGTGTTGGGGACTTTTTCCTTAGGCATTTTTAACTGATTTTCACTATATGAATACCGTGTACGTGAGGCGACGAGGACATGCACGGGTTATTTTTATTAAATTTCACTGTTCGATGGAATATCTCATTTTGCATTCTTATATTACTGTTTTCCCACGTTTTAACTGAGTAGTTAACTTAAGAATGAGCATGTCTACTTGCTTACTTAAATTCCTCTTATATGCAACTAATTGCACCATGTTTAAGTAGTTTACCTTATTCTTGCATGTTGTTTCTTGAACTGTTCAATTAAACCGTATCTGATAGACTTCTGCATTGCATGTTTAAATTCGGACTACGGACTGAGATCCGGGAGATTTCTCCCTGTACTGCATATCATATTTTAATTGGGACTACAGACTGAGATCCGGGAGCTTTCCCTCTGTACTGCGTAGCATATTTTAAGTGGGACTACAGACTGAGATCCGGGAGCTTTCCCCCTGTACTGCATTGCATATTTGCTGTTGAGATATATGTTGTGCTGAGCCGAGGGCTCTTCTTTATTATTTCCTTCAGTTCTCCTTTTAAATCCTGCTATCATTGCTTATTTATATTTCACTATTTAGACTTAAACTGACTTATTTTTAAAACTCAGTAGAGCCTTAGTCTGACCTCGTCACTACTTGACTAGGGTTAGGCTTGGCACTTACTGAGTACCGAATGTGGAGTACTCACGCCCTTTCCTGCGCATGTTTTCCCCATGTGCAGATCTAGGTACCGGTACACAGTACCGTGGTTAGGCGCATCATAGCAGCTGCTTAGGAGACCGCGAGGTAATTCTGTCGCGTCCGCAGGATCTCACATGTCCCCTTCCACTCCAGTATAGATTTAGGAGACATATATAGATACATTTTTCCTTATTACTTTTCTTATAGCTACAGTAGTACAGATTTTGTGATTTGTGATATTCCGAGTTTTGGGAAAGTAAAAGTTGTACATGCCGAGCGGCTAAGTTTTATAGTATTGCTTCATCTTTACCGTTCTATTATTTTTTATCTTATTTTCCGCTAATTTTAGGCTTACCTAGTCGTAGAGACTAGGTGCCGTCACGAGACCGTTCGGAGGGTAAATCGGGTCGTGACAGATGTACTTTCCTCATGCTAGCCGGTAACTAAAATACTTTATCTGTGTTGGCTTTAACTATTGTACTTGCAAGCATGCCTAAATTCCTAAAATGTGAGCAAGTTGAATATAATATCATCGCGCTACTTGTTTCTACTGTTTCCCCGTATATTCTAAACGGTTACTAGTTATTGATATTGGCATATGACTATTGTTTCTGAGCTCGTCACTGCTTTCAGCCTAAGGTTAGTGTTTGTTACTTATTGAGAACACGGGGTCGGTTGTACTTATACTACACTGTGCACTTCGTGGGGAGATCCAGGTTCATCCGGTCGAGGTGATTTCCAGAGTTGAGTTGCTATTAGCTTTTCGGAGACTACGAGATAGCTGCTATATCGTTCGCAGTCCTTGAAGTTCTTTTTAAGTTTTTTCTATATTTACTGTTCTATTGTTCTGACAATTGTATTAGAGGATTTTGCTTGTATCTCGTTATTTATTAGTGTTCTTGTACTCGTTGATACCAAATTTTGGGGATGGTTGTAGCAGTATTATGGTTTTAATCTCATATACTTTATGATATTTTTCCGATGTTGAGTTATTGAACCATGCTTATTCGATTTTAATGTTATTATGTGACTGTTAGTATACCTAGCGGGTTAGGTTAGGTGCCATCGCGACTAATGAATTTGAGTCGTGACATAATTTTTCGCCAATTTGTTTTTTAGTTCAATGCGTGTTATCCCAAATGTTGTAGCCAAAGACAAAGTCGAAGTGGTATGTGGCCACATGCCACTTTTCGGCCATATAATTGAAAAATTATCACTATTATGGAATTTCATATTTTACAAGTAAAACTCCATAACAATATCTTAAAATTTTAGGAAAATGACACAGTTGCCCACAAAAACAAAACTATTTACCCTTGCCTACCCATTTATTTTTCTACCCATCAAACTAATTACTTTTCCTACCCACACTAGTTTTTTGGGGGAATTTTCTCTTTTTTCTCCAATTCGTTTTTATTTCTATGCTTCTTCTTTTTTTCCCTTTCTTTTCTCCTTTTCTTTTTTCTCATTTTCTTCTTATTTTTTCTTTTTTCCTTTTCTAATTTCATTTAATTCCTTTTATTTATATTCTTTTTCTCTTCATAATCTAATTTTATATACTCTTTTTATTATTTTTTATTGTTCCTTTTTTATACAATAAGAAAAAATAACTTATATAGTAAATATTTGTCCACTCTTTTTTTAAATATAACTAGTATAATATACCTTTATTTTTTCTTCTTATTTTTAAATTCAATTATTAAATTGAAATAGTATTGTTGTCACTTGATCTAATTCACTGAATATCACACCGACTGCTGCTGAGCACCATAAATTACATAATCAAATTCTAAGAATCAACACGAGATTGCCATGCAAACCTTGATCTCCTTCCCTACAAACTCTACCATTATCAGTAATACAACCAGTTATATAGTAAGAAATATAATCTACGGCCACCAAATCTCCATATATATTAGTTAGAATAAAAATGATAATAAAATATTGAAAAATGCAATAAAAGTATAAGTATCCAAAAAGACTCTAGTACCATATGATACCAATATGGTATATATGTATACCAACAGAGTATATGATTGCTCTAGAATATTGCTACAACTGTATGCGACTATACTATTTTAAAGGATGCAATAAAAGTATGAGAAAATTACATGCTCGCATTGCAAGATAAATATTCACAAAGCAACTTCCTCATTTCGTACACTAACAGGGTATATAGTTGTATGAGGTCGTTCCAATAATTGCTTATAACTATAAAAACTATTACATAATACACACAATCTATGTCCATCAACACACAAAAATTTCAGCACTGCAAATCATGTTCATATAAATAATTTCAGAATAGTAATCACTTAAAAATATAGCTAAAACAACCAATAAAATGTCCAAACTACCATATGATACCAATATGGTATATATCTATACCAACATGGTATACAAGGTTAATTTCCAGCAATTATACTATACTACTATTACATAACACACATGCATAAAGAAAAAGTATTTCAAGATATTGTACTATATTACTATTATTAAAAAAAATCAAACAGTGTACCAATTAAATACAGCTAATATAACCAAAAAATGATTCAACTAGCATATGATACCAATATAGTATATAACTATACTAATAGGGTATATCGTTGTACGGGATCGTTCCAACAACGACATATAACTATAAAAAATATTACATAATACACAAAACTTATATCCATATTGAACACAACATCCAATTAAGTAATTAGGTATTTTTAGGTGATTAGTACGAGGATCACGCGTGATGTTGAATAAAAATCTCATAGAGAAAGCCAAAATCTATCGAACTCAATGAGATTAAGACTTTTGAGAAGAAACTATTGAAACCCTATTTTTTTATATATAGATTTACTTTCTAGCTTTGTTTTTCTGGAATACATGAAAAAAAAAAATAGGATTGAAAAAGTGGATTGATTAGAGATTATACGGAGGGATATAATCCAATTAAAGAAAGTGAAGAAAGAGAAAGGGAAAAGAAAAATACTGGAAAAAAGTAAAAGGGAACTTTAAATTGCATAGTTGCAGTAGAGGAATAAATAAAAAAAAATGGGTACACGGGTAAATATATTTGGTCGGCTAGGTGTATAGTGTAACTATTTTGAGAGTAGGTAAAAACGGGTAATTAGTTTGTCTTTAGTAGGTATATAGCATAAATTGCTCTAAAATTTTATCTATAAAAAATTCAAAAAATCAAGTGACTACTTTTCAATTGCTAGCGGTTCAAAAATAACCGTTTGTGAATTTTACCCGTAAAGGTGGGGAAAGGACTTTGGTATTGAGTGGGCCGAAATCATTGGTTTCTGTTTGGCTCACTATATTTTTTGAGAAATTTTCATAAACTATTATTGTTTAGTGATTATTAGCTTGTTGTAGCTAATATTTATTATATTACTTCTAATAGTTATATTTTTAGTTTTAGTTTTTTTAGAGTGTATTCGATGTATTTAAGCTACTGTATTCATGAATACAATAGCAAAACTCGGCGTGAAACAGGGGATTCCAGCTAGACAATTATTGTATTCGACTGTATTCAGCATATTTTTAGGACTGTATTCGACTGCATTCACGATATGTATTTGTGAATATAATAACGTAAATAACGCGAATCGTGGTCTATTCAGTTGTTTTTAAATGGAAAGTTAATCAATTAACACAATAGATCCCTAATATAACTCAACTAACTCAATTCCATCACCCATAACCTGTATTTTGACGCAAAATATGCTGAATATTTTTCCAATCCGATAAATACAACAAAATAGAGCAATTTGAAACATATATACATCTGAATACATAAATTATATTAATTAAAAAATATATATATATGAATACATTCATGGAATACAGCGAGACAATGAATACAATAAAATATATGGAATACATCGAGATACATTGAAATACAATGAAAAAAAGACAATGAATACAATGAAATACAGCGGGATACATTGAAATATATTAACAGAATCTTCAAGTTGCTCAGCCCCAAACTCCGTCGTCTTTGTTCAAGAACAACCCTAGTGTCGTCTCGTCGAGAGGGCCGCGATTCTGACTCGAAACGCCATTGTTCCCATTTCGATCAAGAACCCAGTCCCGTTTCGATCTGTATTTGGGAGCAACAGTTCTCCATGAAGTACAAACACCTCCAAAAGCAATGAAATCTTCCATCACTTTAACACGCTTTGCAATTATAGTAATGAGTTTGTGCGGCAATTCTGCCCAGTTCGCCATAGCAGATTTTAAGCTTTAGCCCATCGTTTTCATCTCCGTGACCTTAACAAAGGCAATGGAGAGATATTCATTGAGGAAAAGAGAAGATATATTAGTTGAATACGAGAGGATGAGCTGGGATGCTCTTAGGAAGAGTATCAATTGACTGATGAATAAGGTGAACGCAATCAACATTATAAACGTTATACCTGAAATGTTTTCTGAAAACCTAATTCGAGGTTGTATTCATGGAGAAAGACCGGTGTTGAAAGAGAGGGTGGAGAAAAATCTGAAAGAATGAGAGAGAAAAATAATACAAAGCATATTTTATGGCTTAAGGGTAGGAGGTGACCATAAATAGATATTTGGTTATAAAACTAAAAAGGTAGCTATAAATATAATTTTTTAAAAGGGTATTTATTTAAAATAAATAAGGTATCAACCTTTTCAGGGTGGGTTAACCCAACCTTTCACTTCTAGTCTTGTTTCCTTTGTGTCTTCTTCCTCTATCTTCTTTTGTTGTATCCTTCGCGATATGAAATTTTCAATTTTTAACAAATAAATTGAGTTCCAATTTAACTCCAAAAAATAGGTAAATTGAACCAAAAGAATGCCAAGATATTACTATACTTCCTCTCCTCCGATGGAATTTACTACAAATTTCAGTTGGAAAATCTTATATAGTTGATAGAAATTAGTAGCAAATTTTAAAGAGGTTTCCTAGTTCAATGTGGACATGGAAGCAAGCGTAGCCTAATTTTAGTCAAATTCCTACTAATAATTACTATCTTTATACATCTTTTTAGGAGATGTCATTTGTGTAGCACGGTTCGTGGATTATTGGAAATTTTATAATTTTGTTTTACTCAAAGTGTGGCTAATAAAAGTGCGACCGTGGCTAAGTCAATGCTACCACTGTGGTTAAAATCATTGACATGCCCCAATTAGCCTCGTTCCTAAATCTTTTCTCATTTACCCACTTACACTATCTCTTTGGTTATAAACTTATAGTCAAATTGATTTACTGGTTATAAACAAAAAAAGTAGTATGAATTTCTTATTTATAGGACCATACGCGTTGATTTTACTTATTAGAACTTAGTGGCTAGCAAAAGTTTCCTAGTTCAACATGGTTTGACTTTCCTAATTTTAGTCAAAGTCCTATCTGTGCCCTACTAATATAATAAGCTATAAATACAGGATATGTTTTGTGTTTTACCTAGTTGAGAATTATTTCAAGAATGAATCTTCCTGAGTTTATCTTAGAGGAAATTCTCTCAAGGCTTCCAGTTAAGTCTCTCCAACGTTTCAGGTGTGTTTCCAGCTTGTTTAATTGTTTAATATGTGATCCCCAATTCCAGAACCAACACCTTCGACATGCCCTAAGTTGTAGTAGCAATTTGGAATACAAAAGACTGCTTGCTTATGCTGATTATAATCTCATGGTATCTTGCTCGTTATTATCCTCTGATTATAACAATGCAATTGCCTGGAGACCTTGTTGTGTTAGCGATAATGGAAGTACAAGTTTTATATCCGCCACTGTTCATTGCTCGTCTGTTAATGGTTTGTTCTGCGTGAGTCTTCGCCCACCGTTAGATTTATTTGGTTTGTTTGAGATATCTCTTTGGAACCCTAGTATGAATGAGTTAAGACGACTTCCCAATTCTTCACTTGATTTAGATGAGGAAACATGTGAGCTGGAACCATTCTATGGGTTGGGTTACGACTCAGCCAATGATGATTATATAGTTGTGAGACTCATCACAAAGTATTTTCAATATTTGGAGAAAGGGTCTATCAAAGTCAAAGTGTATTCTTTGAGAGATGATTCTTGGAGGTCTATTCAATCATTCCCTTACCATACTCTATCCCGTGGAATCACTTATTTTAACTGTCAGTTTGTGAATAGGAGATTTCATTGGATGGTCCTTTGTGATACTAGAGGAGATGGTACATTTAAATGGGTGATTGTATCCCTAAATTATTCAAGCGATGAATACAAAGATATACCACAACCTAACTATCAAAAGGTGCTACGTACACGGGATTACATTGATATAGTTGTTCTAGATGATTTACTTTGTGTCTACATCCATTACTTTGGAGGTTCTTTTGATTTATGGACCATGAAAGATTATGGAGTCCAACAATCTTGGATGATGATGCTCTCTATCCCTCATGATAATATTTTGGCATCTTGGTATATGTCCCCCATGTACTTATTTGAAACCGGTGATGTTTTGTTCAAGGCTGGCACGATTGAGAAACAGGACATTATGATTTACAAGAAAGACAAAAAAGTTTTCAAGCCTTGTTTTGGTCGTGAAACAACAATGAGCAGAAGACGTTTTATTTATACAGAGACCTTAATTTCACCCAACCGATATATGACTCCGGCCGCTTCATGAAACTTCTAAATAAGGCAAGGTGATGTGGCATAGATTCTTTTTCTTTTTCTTGGGTCTTCTTTGCTCCCTTTCTTCTTTCATTCAAGCCAATCTTTTCTTTTGCATTATTCTCCTTATTTTTTCTGTTTATTTAATTTTAATGAAAAATGCCTAAATATATTGCTTTAACTAGGGAGATTATTTATGGTTACTATTATAAAGGAACGGTTATATATTAACATGGTAAAAGCCTAACTACCAAAATATTTTAGGAAAAAAGAAAAATACAAAAAAGTGTAATTGGATACGTGGCAGTGCGTGAAAAGAAAGAGAAAAAAAAAAAAAGGAAAAGAAAGAGAGAATAGTTTAAGGGGGTATTTAAGCATTTTTCCCGTCCCACCTATTGAGCACCCAATTAAAGGTGGTCAATTAGTTTTGTGGCTCTTTACAAACTTTTTTTAATTTTATGACTCTACCTCTTTTGTACATATGCGAGATTTACTTTTACACATAATAGATTTTTTTTTTTTTTTTGTTGATTTCCCACCCGGTGTCCGGTACCCGCATTGGAGCCCGACTCTATCCGCATTTGCGCCGCGTAGGACCCCATTTGAGAAAAAGGACTCCCTACCAAGGATTTTTCTATACCCAGGGCTCGAACCCGAATAAATTTATCTTTATACATAAGAAATCTAAAAATATTATTTTCTTAATTTTAAAATTATAAAAACGATAAAATTGGGTGTGTGTAATGCCTACAATAAATATCTCTGAAACATGAAGAAAAAACCAGCAATTATCCTCGACCAACTCCTCCAAAATCAATCGAATGAACGATTCATCCAAATCAGTTGAACAACTTGGAAACGAATTAACAGTTGGACATATATAATAAAAGGAGTTATAAATCTCAAGCCAGTCATGTTATAAACTTTCCAGATGTTGAGCCATGAATAATTAAAATTTGTGACTTAGATTATAGTTTAATAAGTAGGTACGACTCATATACAAAATGTAATTATAAAAGTTCATGGACAAGCTGATCTAATAAAAATTCAAGAATTTCTTGTCCAAAATATATGCATAAATCTTGAAAATTGAAGTCTCCTCCAGCTTTAGTAGGTACCCAATATGAGTGATTTAACTCTTCTTCTGTTAATCTGCAAATTTCACCAAGTACCTTTATGTAATAATCTGTCTCTTTATTAATCTCCTTTTGCTTCTCAACAAGTTCTGGATTGGCGACTCTTGTTTGAGACTTTCTTGAATTAAGTTGCATTTTCCTTTCATTTCCTGCCCAATTTCATATTTAATCATGTCAAATGAACACGTGATTTCGTAACTATCTAAAAGATAGTACCTACAGTAACTTGGATCAAGCATGATTTAAGAACTATGAGCTGGAATCACCTCAATCTATATTTGAAATGAAAATCTATGTTAATAACTTGAGCTAATTATTTTAAAATAAGTGAGGTACCTGCTACAACAAGTTAAAATATAACTATAATGTAAGTTCAATTTTAGGTGCTATTTGGTATATTATATATTTGCTTGATTTTATGATATTTTTGCAAGTTAGGTAAAGTTGATCCTCAATAACATGTACTTCTTCATATAAGCCGGATACGCAGATTAATAACCTGTTAGTAGTATAAAAAGTCTTTAGGCTCTTAGTGTATCTTCCTTAAATAAGCATCCTTGGTTTTCTTTTCTACCAAATTTCATCTAAAGTCAAACTAAACATTAAGGGCGTGTTTGGTACGAGGAAAATATTTTTTAATTTTTCGTTAGTTTAAATATTTTCCTTATGAATTCATTTTATGTTTTTCTTAGGAAAACATTTTCCAAAATTAATTCTCAATCTTTCCCATCCTATTCCCCACCCTTACCTACCCACCCCACACTCACCCACCTAATCCTACCCTGCCCCCTCTCTCCAATTTCCTTTTTTTCATA